>JAQGBW010000152.1:0-58653 GCA_034698625.1 Julus scanicus | reverse complement strand
ACATTTAGAGAGTAATAAATGACTAAACTTAAAAACAACCAAAATTGTATTTTTAAAAAACTTCATTACTCGTGTAAACAATGATGAAAGATGGACAGTTTGGAAAATGGATGACAAGACCAAAATAAGATTCAAGAGTCAACATCTTGATTCTGTGGACATTTTATTTTAAGATCGGTGTCAGAATAACTCCAGTTTTTTAAAAATTTAAACATTTGCAGTTTAGATTAAAAATTGGGAGAAAATGCCAACGTTTAGAGTTTGTCTTGCCTTGTATGGAAGGCACACTCCTAGCTGTTTCAAAGACCACCATCTCTCCAGCAAACCCGAAGTCTATTTAAAAGACAAAATCTACTCTACTAGTATATATACTATATAAAAAGCTGGAGGCAAAGTTTCACTTGAAAATACTATCATGTAAAGTTAGAGAATAAACGAGTTTGATTTAAAATTTCAGAGGATAATAAGATATGCTAACAAAAAACACAGATCAGATTAAGTTTTTGAAGTTTTATTTTTCATAAGCTAACTTGAATTAATGATTCTCAAAAATTTAATAACTTGATGAATACTTGTGTAATACTGTAGTAAAAATGGAAACTTTTGTGTAATGAATTACACGAGAGATTGTTGAAGCAACTGACTTAACACATCTGAAATAATTACGTGATAATGCAAATTGTTTAATTTATAAATTTAAGCATGTTTTCAGTCATGTAATTGTCAAATTAAGACAAAATATTTTCTGAAATTCGCATTTCATATTATTCTTCGTTTTTATTTTTTGTGACAAATAGCTTCCACATTAATTAAACAAGAATATTAAAGACATATTTGGGATGTTGCTTATTGAAAATATCAAACAAAATTCTTTCTCAATTTTCCACTCTTTTATGACATTACTAAAAATGCTGGTATATTATAAATGACACTTTTTTTTTATAAACTACGTAGTTATACGCAAACGAAGTAAGATTCTGGCAAGATGTAATCAATTATGTATGATTTAGAGGTGATAATTGAAGGTCTCTAAAAACGCAATCTGAATTAGTTGTCATACGATTCCACACCTATACATAGTTGTTATTCGAAATATACACATTAATGGTCAAATGTACAACTAATTTGAATCCGCTTAAAGTCGAGTAATATTTAGTTTTCCTATAGTTTTTATATAAAATATATTCCATTTTGTGTAGCTAACATAATAATTATAATACAAGTGAAAACCCCTTTTAGGGTTTTACAAAAATGTAACCGTACATTTTCCAAGATTAAAATACGCGTATCTTATTTTGGCAACACCAGGACTTTCCAAACTCCTCAGTTTTTAAAAATGAAGAATACAACATAACATATTATAAAAACATTAAAATATAAGGATTAATTGGTTAGCACTGATTACATTTTCAAATTTATAATACAGTGGAACCCCGATTCTACGTTTTTCATAGGACCAGCGGTAAAAAACGGGAAAACGTTAAATCGGGGTATATTATCGGTATAGGGAATTTCCACGGACCAGCATAAAATGACGTAGGAAGCGGGATAACGTACGAAACGGACAACGTAAAATCGGGGTTCCACTGTATTAACAAATATCTTTGATACTCGTATACTTTCTTCGGCACCGTGAAGACTTGTATCATTAATTTCAGGCATTGCTAAAATTATTTGAAAATAAAAGTATATTTAGATGAGTATATTTAGAAAAGTATTCAGATTTTCAGTTTAATAATTAAAAGTAAGTCTTTCGTTTAAAACCAATCTGGATTTATTACATGAAAAATACTGTTCAAGTTGATATACAAAAGCTAATAAGTAGATTTTACATAAACAAGTTTAGCAAGTTTTCCATAAATTTTCATTTGAAATATGCGAATTGTATCGTGATTAACATTAATAGGTTAACATGTTTGGCACGATAGTTTTAAATATTGTTGATTTCTGAGATTATATTCAAAAGCGCTTTATAATGCGGAACATTTCTCACTGAAAGCACTTTTAGATGCTAGAAATATATAGAATTTCCCAGAATGCAACTGCCTTAAACAAAAACTAACGATCAGCTGTGTTGATGTGCTTTCAGTGGCTATTAGTATTTAAATTGAGGATGTCAACATCGAATAATTTCATTTGATAGCGCAGGTTTCAAAGTGAGTGGATGCTGTTTCCAACAACATGGATTTATAAGGTAATGCTCTCGTAATTTACTCCGTTGTATAATATTTTATATCTTTCTACATCGCCCTGGTCCATATTTTCACAAATACTTACATGTAGTACACTAATCTTACATTCACTAAATTTTAATCATGTAAATTGTAATTATGGACCTTGGAATTTCTTTGTCAATGTCAGTTGGCACAGGGTTAGAATTGGCAAATGACAGAGTATATAGGCAGTTTAAAAAATTGTGGCCTACTTGTACATGCTATGACTACATTTTATTGGAATAAAATATTTCAATATGAGACATAGTTGGCATTTTTTTGTAAAAAATACTCACAGAATTAATGCAAATTTTGGCCAGATGTGGGCTTAACCAATCGGCATGCCAATCTCAATACAGTAGATCGAACCTGTCTAAATGCATCCTGCAAGGCCGTATATATATGGGGGGAAGGGGGAATATTGGGGATAGATCCTTCCCCTTCCGAAATCCAATAAATTTTACAAATTTCAACTTGAATACGCAAATTTTTAGTTATTTTTGGACCATATACCATAACCTGTTTAAAGGCATATTTTTCCCCGGTTCAAGGAGTATGCATTTAGACAGGTTCTACTGTACCTAGATATCTCTAAATTACTAAAAATACGGTATTTCTAACCAGTTTTTCCATTTTTTGAATAGATTTATCTAACACTGCTATCATTTTTATAGATTATCCAATTCGACCGATGTTACGTCATATTTCATATGTCGGCTCTGCTTTTGTCCAATCCTCGCCTGAAATCGACAGACTTCAGAAGATGAACCTTCGTCTAATAATCATGTGGAATACAAATTTGGGCAAGTAAATTGTTTTTCCTTATTTATCAGTATTATTTGATGTGGAAAATGATAATAATGACAAATTGGGTAAATGAGTAGCGGATCTACACCATATTGATTTCAAATACATGTGGCATATGTCCTATTATTAACCATATCTTAAGGGCTTATTCAGTTCTTATTTTTTCAAGTGATTCCATTGTCCAGAATGTTATGTAGCTGAGAATATATTAAATACTCATTAAATGTTTTTAATAATGCAGAGATTTTGAGCTACAATTTTGGCATGTTTCGTACATTTTTAATATTATTTCATTTATGAATATCTAACAACAATGACTCAATCGATAAGAGATTTAGCCACCCACAAACGGTTTACTTAACTTTTTTCATCGGTGAGTTTTTTTTGGCTGAATCCCTCAATTAAAGTAATATTTGAAAATTACAGTTGGTAAATTATCTAAAATTGAACAGGTTTACGGAGCTAACTTTAAAGCTTAACGAATTGCAATTCAAATAAGTTTGACCAAGGCGTTTTATTGATAACTTATGTAAGATAAATCTCAACAATAATCCTTTTAAAGCAAAAAAAAATGCCAATGAATACAAAATCTTCTCGTATTACTGCGTAGCGGGTGGCCTGAAATAAAGGGAGTAATGTTTAAGTCATTTTTTCTGCAACATTACGCTAAAACGCAAACATTTGCTTGTACTTACTTGGCCCACTCTACGTTCAAAATCAAGTGATCGTAACCATATCCAGACAAATGTCTGATGGCTTTTGCTGCATCTTCCTTGCGATGAAATGTCACGAAAGCAAAGCCCTAAGAAAACAAGTTAAATGTAGTTAATCAGATCAGTAGATGACCTAGCAGTGAAACGGCAATAACCAGCAATACCTTTGACTGCTGAGTTGTCTTGTCCATTGCCAAATAATAACGTTGGATTGTTCCAAAAGGACGGAAAAGTTGTTGCAAATCTGCTTCTCGAACATCTTCAGACAGATTGGTCACTCTGATGGTGGCAGACTCGTCTATTTAAGTTAAAAGTTAGGCTTCGATAAAATGGCAAAATTTTAAAATATATTAAGTGGAAGCAATCTTAGTTTCAACTAACCTCTGTGGGAGGACTGCATGGACTCCCCACGGCGATTACCGCCCTCTCGCATATTTGGAGGCACGTATTTGCCCAACTTGACTCCTCCAGACTTCTCCTCCACAACGTTTGTTGGTGGCTTTTTTTCTTCGGAACGAAGAGATTCTTGGAGTGGTCCGAGGGTGTGCTTGTATGGGCACTTAATGGTCCAATGATCCTCTTTGCAGATACGACATTTAACATTTTTGGCGTTCTTAAGAGGATCGTCATCTGTTGGCTTCTCTTCCTGCATGGACTAATAAGAAAACATTGGTTTCAGACATGGAACAATGTTTAATGCAACAAAATATCACATTCTGATGGTGAACATAATTGATACCGTACCTCTTTGTTGGTAATAAACTGCATGACCACATCCTCGGCTGCAATGGTATTGTTGGGATTGGGGCCCGGAGGATCATTTGAAGCAGCTCCAAATTTATGCCAATTCTAAATGGTGATAATATAATTCGTAACAAGTTTTCCCAAAGCTAAACAACATTAAAGATAAAGTTGTTACCTTTCTTTTTGCGATGGATTTTGAAACTAGATGTTTCTCGATACGATACTGACGTATGATCTGTAAAAAAGAGAGGCATTTTTAATAAGACAGACAACCAGTTTGTTCACTCATAGTTTACATATAGTTCACACCCAAGTCTGGGAAGAACCCTAAATACAAGCTGTATGCACTTTATTAAGATCACACACAAGATTACACAATGCCCAACTTACTTTTACTTTTTTGTCGTCGATAGTTTTATATTCAGTAATGGTTTTAATACCATCTATCAGAACCTCACCAGCAGGAGTTAAACCTATAAAACACAATATCTTTATTAAATATTACACAATATGGGCCACAAATCACGTGGTTATAATTCAATACATTAATGGGGATTATGCTTTTGATTCGGCTATGATCTGAAGGAGGACTGATTAATATAAATGTTGAAAGTCTCGTGAAATTAAGCTTGAATCAATAACTATATTTCCTAATCATTGGCAATCAGAACATGGAACAGAAGCAGTGACATATGTATGAAGATTTTTAAATAATTACCCTCCTCGTCCGAACCATCATCAACTTGATCGGCCCAGCTAGGCTTAGCGCTGAAATATAAAGATAAATTAACACCATTACAGTATTATTAATAGTATAAAACAATTTAAAACTCACTCCATGTCTCCTACAGGCATAATTACGAACACTGAAATACGATGAAACAAGGCTTAACGCGTGGCTTCTCAATGGAAAACGTGAAACGGCATGATTAGATAGGGTTAACGCCATTGGAATAGCTAGTCTAAAATTGGACTAATGAACGTTGATGTGCCACTCAGCATTCTTCCTGAGATATTCGCGCAGGAGATCTCTGATCATTCAAATTTTACGGAGACTCGTGAAGGCTCACAGTTTTATCGTAAATAGGAAAATAGCATGCACTCAGACTTTAAAATTCGTTTTAAAAATGTTATTTTACTAAAAATTACTATTTTTTTCTCTAATACTTTAAAAACAACACAAAGGATCAATAATATTTTTTTTAATCAAGCCAAGACATTTAAAACGAATTAAAAGTCGAATTTTAGAGCTGACAAAAAACATCCCCCCTTCAAAAATAGGAAAATAGCATGCACCTAGATTTAAAAATGTATTAATTAGCAAAAATAATTTTTTCTGATATAACACATATGGTGGGTACAAATTTAAAGTCATTTTTATATAAAATCTTTCTTTTATAAGAAAGATTTTGTAGCTATTTAATACATTTACAAACAAACAGCTTTATAGCTGTTTGTTTTAAACCTTGATAATTTAACATCTTGCTTGCTCAAGCTTGTCAAGACCAACGAGATATTTTGATTTAGGCTGCTCTAATCATACTGAACTTACAGGTTATGGTCTGTACTTCTGTTTTTTGTTGTTGTTTAAAGCAGAACTTATTTGTAGTTCAGTAATAATTTCCAAGTAGTTATTATAGTGTCAAAACGGTAGAGTTCATAGTTTACATATGTGCTTTATAACACTGCAACAAGAATTTTTGTAGCCTCGTTAAATAATGTTAAATTTTCCACTCCCAAAAATGGAAATTATTGCAATTAACAAACTCTCGTAATCAAACAGCTTATTGAGAACGTGCAATTTATTTACAGAAATTTAAAAAAAGACAGCAAATGTACATAAAATATGTCGCAACTTAAATATTTCAGCAAAATGATACAATCTGGCAACATGTAAATAAGAGAATCCATGAAACAAATGTATGTCTAATGAATATTAATGCAGAATTTTCTGAAGCTACCAAACATTAACAATGCTGCAGAGACAACATCAATAGATTTAAAATCAAGTACAGTTTTTAGAGTTACACGTGGTAACCTGAATTCACAATTTTTGACATTTCTCCTTGCATTATTGTTAAACCAATAATAGCTAATGAAATTATAAATCAAGAAAAATAATAATCAAAGAATGAAAATTTCACTTAAATAATATCACTTTGTTGAATCTATAATCAGATGCAGCTTTTTAAACTTCTTCCATGTCTACTTGCTCCAAAATTTTTCTTCTCCAGTCTTCGTAGCTGCCACTGCTGTCATTCTGGCTGTCTGATAGTCTTGGTTTTTTAGGACTAGATTCTTCATCCACTACATTAAAAATAATCCGATTAATCAATTTAATTCGCAACGTTTAAAACACCAAATCGGAAATAAACAACAACAACGTACTGCTAATATTCCCATTTATGATATCAGTAAGCGATTTACATCTTTTCGTGTTTCCTTTTCCATTTGTTTCTAAAAAAACACAATTAAATTTATTAAATTAAATTACACAAAATTAGGTAGAAATTGTACAAACATCTGAAATTACGCTTCAGTTGTCAACTGACCGAGTAATTTGTCTACGTGTCTTCCCATATCCGTGCATAATTTATCAAACGTAACTTTTTTGGCACGTCCCACCTCGATGATCTTTCGCTTATCCAACTTAATTTTCATTTTCCTAAAACAGAAATCAAACAAGATTAAATTATTGCTCGGTCTTACTACATATATGTTTTAAACATGTTTGTTCGTGGCATTTGTCATACTTGCAAGTAGCGCAGACTGCTGCAGCTGCAAACATGGGTTGAGAAAGATCCAATCCTTCGCACACACTAGCCGATAACCTTTTCTTCATTTCCCTTTCATAACTTTTTAAAACTTGTTGTGCCAAATCAACTGCTTGCATGCATCCAAAAGTCAAGGCGATATCTTTGACGGTAACATTCGTCTGAAGATCCAAAATTTTCTCATAAGTCTGCAAGGCAGACAGATAGGCTTTCTTTCGAGTTCCAGACAAACGTAAGACTAGTTCCTAAAGGAAATTTGAATAGAAAATACAAATTATAATAAGGAACTTTAGCTTACATCCGGATTAGTATGTCGACATTATGCTGATTTATACCTTATTTAGTGACACATTGGCGAAGGAAGCAGCCAACTCCAAACAAATTATAGCCTGGCATGAACCACTCAAAGATAAAGTCACGGGACCTATAGATGAAGTACGAATGTCGGCAAGACGGGCTAGTTCTTGGGCTTTCCTGAAAAAATAAAGATTTCATGAACATTACAAAGTATTTCGCAACAAGGCCATGTGGTGAACAATGTGAATAACGGTAAGCCTACTTACAAAACTATTCTTGTCGATGTGATTCCCAGCTTAACTGCCAGTATTTCGATTATTTTGTTGTCCATGACGTGCTTGGCTTTGTAGATGTGAAAATTTAAACTGATTTCAAATGAACAACGGTGTGAAAAAATACGCAGAAAAACACGAGCAGGTGTTGCGAAATTTGCCGCGAAAGTGAAGGCAAGGCGGGAATTCCGTCACGAACTCTATGAGCGATTTACGGAAAACTTCAAAGTATACTTGGTAAGAAAACGTGTCACCACCGATCACTACTCTAGACGAGAATTAACTGAAACAACTGATTATGTACTGAATTAAATCCAAATCGTGCGCACCTTTATAAAAGGTTGCGATGGTATGCTTCAAGGCTAGGGAACGAGATTATATGGAAATCACGTGCGTCACTGTGATATATTACGGAGCCCTGTAGAAGCTCAAATGTTCGGTATTTGGTTTTTTCCATTGAATACACCGTTTTAATAAAGAATTGCCGATCCCACTAAACCATGTTTTATTATGTTTTTTTAATATTTTTATTTTTTTATTTTACTATATTTTATCACACCTTTGTGTGTTTTTATATATGTTTTATTCATTTAACAGGGCATGCTCAACATTGGCCTTACAGGGCTCCGTATTAATTCTAAAACGCTCTTCGGCTATTCTACGGAGCCCTGTACAAGCTCAAATGTTCTGTAGTTGTTTTTTCTCAATTGAACATAAAAAGAAGTGGAGATTCAACTAAGCCAAGTTTTTTTTAATTGTTTTTAATATTTTTAGTTTTTATTTTGATATTTTAATTTATTTTTCACGTCTATTTGTCTGTTTTTTTATATATTTAACAGGGCATCTTTAATTGGGCAAACTGGAATGTGAGACTAATAGGGCTCCGTATAAATTCTAAACGCTTTTCTGCTATACTGCGGAAGTTCAAATGTTCCGTATCCCATTTAAACATTACGTACTGGAAATTGTTCACCGACTGCAATTCAAATACAATCGGTTTTATAGTGAAAATTAGCGACATGTGTAATTTTAATAATTCGCTGTTTGCGTATGTTTTGTTTTTCTACTTAGTGGCCCGTCCCACGCAAAAGAACAACCCTTGTGCGACTTCATGGACAAAATCCAGGACCCGATGAATTGACGCCCGTCGTCAGTAAGTTCCTGAACCATGAGAATGATGAGCGTGTTGCGGTGTACGAGAGGATATTTGATTATATTTTGTTTTTTTGTAGCAAAGGATCAAAGAAGGCTGGAATGTGATTTGTTTCCTCCAGCGCAGATGCACTGAAACGAGGAAACCTCGATCCTCGGAAAATTGTAGAGTTGAAAGATTTTGTTTGTCCCAAACCGATGATTCTTCTTGTTGGTATGAATCGATGAATTCATTTTGCTTGAAAATCTGGAAATGTACTCGTATTTTTAACAATTTTTCTAGACTTCATGCATGTCGTAAGCACGAAATTTTCTAGACTTCATGCCGTAAACACAACATTTTCTAGACTTCATTCCGTAAACACAACATTTTCTAGATTGCATGCCATAAACACATAATTTTCTAGACTTCATGCCGTAAACACAAAATTTTCTAGACTTCATTCCGTAAACACATAATTTTCTAGACTTCATTCCGTAAACACATAATTTTCTAGACTTCATTCCGTAAACACATCATTTTCTAGATTGCATGCCATAAACACATAACTTTCTAGACTTCATGCCGTAAACACAACATTTTCGACTTCATGCCGTAAACACAAAATTTTCTAGACTTAATGCTGTAAACACAACATTTTCTAGTAGACTTCATGCCGTAAACACATAATTTTCTAGACTTCATGCCGTAAACACAACATTTTCTAGACTTCATTCTGTAAACACAAAATTTTCTAGACTTAATGCCGTAAACACATAATTTTATAGACTTCATTCCGCAAACACATAATTTTCTAGACTTCATGTCGTAAACACCAATTTGTATAGACTATGCCTTTAACACAAAGTTTTGTGATTTGTTATTTATCGTTAACATCGCTGTATTAATCGCAACGAATAATAATCCACAACGCAGTTCGATCATAATCACTAGTACGAGTCGTAATCGTATTTTTAAAATTTAACGAAACCACGTTTACCCCCTTTTTTATTATTCAGAAATCGCATAAATACGTCAGCTGCAAAATATCGATCGAAACTGAAATTTTGAAAATTATGCATGATGAACTTCTCCGTACTAGGGTTCCAAAGAAATAATGTTCGATGCGTAGTGTTCGACATGTTTTACGAGATACCGCCGACATAAGTGTAAAATTTTTGTGATTTTATTTGCAGGGAAAAAACCCCATTGCTGTTCACAGTTGTTACCGAATTTTTTAAGTTAAGATTTTAAAAGTTGTTTCACCTCCTTAACGTAAGAGACGTCCTCATTTATACAGTTTTACTGCAAAAATATCTTTATTTTCATACCTTTTTCTTACTTTTACAGCAAAAAATCAGAGATATCTTTTATTATTTTTTTATCTGGAAATGCAAATGTTGTGCTTTAAAATTGGGGTTTTTTCAGGCTTCTTTTTGCAGTAAAGAAACGATATTTTGCTGTAAAAGTAAGATTTGTTTTGGAAATTCAGCAACTTTTGCTACGTTTACAAAATCGTGTTTTTTATTGTATATATTTTGCTTGCATTTTTCATTCTTCATTGTTCAATAAAAATTGAAAACATATTTGTCTTGTTGTAGTATGAAAATTTTTAAAAAGTATTCTATCTCCAAATTTATAGGCTTAATAAAAATGCAGATTATTATGGTTAAAGAGATAGCCTAAAAAACGATCCTCCCCCCTCTCCTACTACTCTCCCTTCCTTCCCGCTCCTCGTACTTTTTCCGATTTCACGGATTAAGCACAAGTCACGGTGAACTGTAAAGAGTAGTTAGGAGAAGGAGTATTCATATTTATGACAACTGTAGAGTTTGAATCCTCTATCACTCGTAAACATTAAGGATCACGAGCTGCAGACCTAACAGACTGCGCAATCAGTTCATAACTAAATGAAGATGAAAATCGGGCTATTTATGCTTTGAATACGATTCTCCAACTTTGAAATTTTATTAAAAAATAACCATGTCCGAGCTCTGACTCGAACTCGGGTCAACGCTTACTAATGTTGAACCACGAGACCCTCATCATAACCACTCGTCCGTCTCAACAACATAGCTATAATCTTTTCAAACTTCAATATTCTTAATGTTCATAACTTAAACTTAGTTTATAAAAAAATAATTCCAAGGTCTGATTCGAACTCGGGTCAGCATCACTGTGAGCCACAAGTAACTAATCATAACCACTCGGCCAACGCAACCACGCAGACACTTTTGTTTTAAATTCTACTCATTCCTAGTTTTTGGCCGTTATCATCACGTACTAGTAGACTGTAGTAGGAGAGGGGGGTGGGTGACCTGAAGGGGGAGGGGGTGGGGGACCCCAAAGGTGTACATGCTTGGGCCCTTAGTAGATGTTATTACGATCATTAAAAGCACACACAAATCCAAAATAATGTACCCGTAGCGCCCCAAAATAGTACACGAAGAGCCAGGCCTGATGAAAAAGGGGAGGGGGGGATGGAAATACCCCGGGCCCAGGGATTTTCAGGGGTCCGGGCCTCCGAAATATGTGTAAAAAAAAATTTAAATATGGAAAATGACCTTTTGGAACTGGCATGAAAACTGAAAAACGCAATTTTTCTACGGTACAAACGCGGACCATGTAATCCTTCTTTCCCCGCCCCCCCCCCCCCCCTCATCCCCCCCTCCTTTATCAAAAAAATGTGATGACATATACGGCCTTGTCCTCTTACGTTATTACGATCATTAAAAGCAAAAAAAAAAAAAAAATCCAAAAAAATCTACTCGAAAGGCCCCATAAATGTACCTAAAAATGTACACGAAAAGCCTAAAAGTGTACATGTTTGGGCCCTTTTAGAACACTTCGGGTACATTTTTGGGGAATTCTATTTCGGCTTTTATGATCGTAATAACGTCCAATTTCAAATTCTGCAAAAAAAACATTGCAATTTCAATTGTCGAATTTTCATCCAAAAAAAATGTGCCTGAAGGGTCCATAAAGTATTTCTAAAAGGGCCCAAACATGTACACTTTTGGGCTCTTCGTGTACATTTTTGAGTTCTTCGAGTACATTTTTGGGGCCCTTGTGGTAAATTTTTTTTGGCTTTGCAAGAAAAACTGCAATTTCATAAGTCGAATTTTTACCCGTTTTTGAAAAAAACGGAAGTTAAAAAATGTACACGAACAACCTAAAAGTGCCTGTAAAAGTGGACATGTTTGGGCCCTTGTAGAATCACTTTTGGGGCCCTTAATGCCTTTTTTTTAAACTTCTATTGACCTATTGATTCTTTATTTTCATAACTTATCGATATTTTATTTAAAATAAATGGTACGTACTTACGTATTATCCTAGACTACCTCAACCGACTGCTTAAAGCTAACCTTAATTATACCTAGCCATTTTGCATTAGGTCAGGTTAGGTTAGGATAGGGCAGTCGGTTGAGGTAGTAAGTAACAAAAATTAAGTACAATTTCTGACTCGAACTCAGGTCAACGCCTACTAAACTTAATCCAAATGACTCTCATAATAACCACTAGACCATCACAAAGATCAACAGGCTTAGATTTTTAAACTACTGCCGGTCTCGAGCATGGGCGGAACTTCACGCACGTGATCATGCATGCGCCACGGTACACTGAGTGATCTTCCGCCTAGCAAGCATAGGATCTCAAATGAGCCAATAGAAGTAGTGTGCCACCCTTCGCCGTATCGCGCGCAATACGAGTACGTATAAAATCTGGTGGCGCTACTACACTACTTTCGAACGGTATGGATGACAGTGTATTTTGTGTTATATGTTTATACTAATATTTTTTGAACTTTCTGTATGATTTAATAATGTTTACGCTTAACGGTCGAGTAAGTTTGCAGGCGTTTTGTGTCTCAGTCAGTACTTTAATCGTAACAATTTTCTGTCATGTGGTCCTATATCGAGATCATCGAATGTAAGCCCTACAGGGCTCCGTAATCGCTTTCACGTGGTCACGTGGTTGGACAGGACCAAAATGGTGGGTGTGCACTGGTTATATAACCGGTAGTTTTCTTATTTAAATGTTTCATTTTGAGGTCCTCATTATTTGATTTTTCGGTTGGTTACTATACATCGAACCCCTATAAGTTATTTACTCAAACTTTGGGCTGGGTATGTGCATGTAGCAGCTTACACGTAACCCAAAATGTCCACTGCCTCACAGGCTGTTCGTATGTAATAAGCGATGACCTTTTGAGTGTAAAAATCATAAAAATGCTATTAAATATGCCCT
Source organism: Julus scanicus (assembly GCA_034698625.1). NCBI lineage: Eukaryota > Metazoa > Arthropoda > Diplopoda > Julida > Julidae > Julus > Julus scanicus. The sequence goes on along the minus strand of JAQGBW010000152.1, from coordinate 45,453 downwards.
ACCCTCGTTGCCCAGTTACACACGTATAAATTGCTGTACATGTCTAATTAAAACAGGTGTAGGCCTAATCATTCGTGAATGCTAAAATGGAATCAAATCTGGTAAGATATTTTATCCACCCTGATGGACCGACTATTTGTATTTAGAAATGTCATATCATTATCATCTGTAATTTAGTGTGTAGATGAACTGAAATTTGTACAGCTATGTTTTCAGACTCATATGTGGGACTTGTGCATGCGAAAGTTACACCTCTCACTTCCAGTTTTGTTATATATCACGAGTGTAAGATTTTTAAACTAGTATATACTTGTTTATTAATCTTACACTGATATTCATATTTTTAATACAAATATACAAATGATGAAAACCCATACTCCGATTATGGTTGTATGCAAAAATTTAATCAAACTGTTATCAATATTTCTGAAATGCAAGCTTCATTTAATGCCTTCTGTTTGGTATTTTAGCCCCAGACTCCGCAGCAGTCTCCTCAAGAGGAGCAGGAGAAGCTTTTGGATGAACTAATTATGGTGGTGAAGGACCAATCATTTCAGATGAAAAGATGTTTGGTAGGTCACGCGATTCTCTTAATTAATTTATTATTCCTTAAATGTACTTATCCATCTGATGGTTACTATTATTTTTAAGGACAAAAACAAATTGATGGACGGTCTCAAACATGCTTCAAATATGTTGGCCGAACTCCGGACTTCGCTCTTATCTCCAAAAAGTTATTACGAGCTCTGTATCCTTTGTTATTCTGCAACTGAAATTTTGCATTTGTAATTACAACCATGTTAGTTTTAGCACAAGTTTGTTTGTTACCTTAACGTTTATCAATAGTTATGCAAATTACCGATGAACTTCGCCATTTGGAAATATATCTCGTAGACGAATTCCAAAAAGGACGAAGGATTTCAGATTTATACGAATTAGTACAATATGCCGGAAACATTGTACCGAGACTGTAAGTAAATGCTTCTCAAAGTTTATCATTTCATCGTGGCAGAAAAATGACACTCGCGTATAATTTTATGTGATTTAATTTCAGGTATCTTCTTATAACCGTTGGATTAGTTTACATCAAAACAAACGAAACTTCTAAAAAAGATATACTGAAAGATTTAGTCGAAATGTGCCGTGGTGTTCAGCATCCATTGAGAGGATTGTTTCTGAGGAATTATTTGCTACAATGTACAAGAAATATTTTACCTGATGCGGATGAAGAAGTGTAAGTTTTGCTCGTTCGCCGTTAATTTGTCTTTCCGATGTTAATCCTGATTTGGATCTTAGTGGCACTGATGATTATGCAACTGTCAAGGACTCCGTCGACTTTATTTTAATGAATTTTGCGGAAATGAACAAGCTGTGGGTACGAATGCAGCATCAAGGCCACTCTCGTGATCGAGAAAAAAGGGAGAAGGAACGTCAAGAGCTTCGTATACTCGTTGGCACTAATTTAGTTCGACTGAGTCAGCTGGAGTGCATTGATATTGAAAAATATAAAAAGGTATGCAAAAATATAGTACGAATTTTACGTTTCCTTTTTTGTAAGATAACCTAAATCATTGTAATTATTTTTCTTAGTTTGTCCTTCCTGGGATTTTGGAACAAGTTGTCAGTTGCCGAGATGCTATAGCTCAAGAATATTTAATGGAATGCGTTATTCAGGTTTTTCCCGATGAATTTCATCTACAATCTCTTAATAGTTTTTTGAAGGCGTGTGCGGAGCTACATCAAGATGTGAACGTTAAGAATATAATTATTTCATTAATTGACAGGTTTGAACATTACGCTTCTTGTACTTGTTTGTACTCAAGTTGCCTGTTATTCCAAGTTTTTTATTTATAACATTCGTTTTTAAAGACTGGCTGTGTTTGCTCACAAAGACGAGGGTGTTGGCATTCCTTTGGAAATAAGATTGTTCGACGTATTTTCCGAGCAAGTGGCTCAAATAATTCAAGTGGGCATTTGGAATTTACATCGAAATTCCTCTGCTCGTGCATTACGTAGACTTACGTTACTTTATCTTTTTTTAAGTCTCGCCAAGACATGCCGACCGATGACGTGGTGGCTCTTCAAGTTTCTCTCTTGAATTTGGCTCTGAAGTGCTATCCTGACCGGGTTGATTATGTCGACAAGGTATTGGAAACAACTGGAGAGATATTTGCCAAGCTTCAAATAAAAAAGTAAGTCACCGGAAGTGTTGTATTTTTGAAGTTTTATTGAAATCCTCGGTTAATTTGTCACCGAATTGTTCTTAGTCTGGAATACGGGACTCAAGTGTCGAAGGAGTTGACACGTCTTTTGAAAATTCCCATCGACAATTACAACAACGTGCTTACGGTAATGCAGCTGTCTCATTTTGGTTCTCTCATCGATTACCTCGATCACAAGGGCCGAAAAGCGATTGGAGCATATATTGTCAGCAATGCTCTTGAAAATGAAACCACTATTCCTACGCATGAACAAGTAAGCGACTCGTCACATACTCGGGTTCCTCGCATGTTGGAAATGCCTCGCTTAATTTTAAAATAACTAGATTTTAAAACACCGGCTGAATTTTGTTTTATTAGGTGGATTCCATTTTAACATTGGTGAGCCCTCTCGTGTTGGACCAACCCGATGAGCCAAAAGAGGAGGAGGACCCGGAAGACTTTGCCGAGGAGCAAGGATTGATGGGAAGACTCATTAATCTGATGCAGTCCGATAGTGCAGATACTCAGTATTTGGTAAGCGGTTGTAATTGCTCATTGTTACAGTTGCACAGATGTTATAAAATTTACAAATTTATTGTACTGCGGTATTTCGATCTAATTCGATACTTGTTTCCCTACGTCTAGATCCTGAATACGGCGAGGAAATTGTTCGGTGCTGGTGGAAACAAACGTATAAAACATACATTGCCATCGATTGTTTTTCAAGCTTATAAATTGGCTTTCACGTACAAGTTGCTGAAAGAGGAGGTTAGCCGATTTTGGTCTCCGCCACCCTGTATATAAAATATTTGAGGTGTAACGATTTCTTATATTTCTTACCGTTATTCCTCTGGTTCAGGATGATAAATGGGAAAGAAAGTGCCAAAAAATATTCCAGTTTTGCCATCAAACGATAACGGCTTTGACGAAAGCGGAACTTGCCGACCTGTCCTTAAGATTGTTCATTCAGGGAGCCTTAACGGCTGATCAAATTGGATTTGATAATCACGAGACCATTGCTTATGAATTCCTATCTCAGGTAAATATTGCGTCGTATTTTCTCAAAACGCTGCTTGCGGAATTATGTTTATAAAGTGTTTTTGTTCGCAATGAAGGCGTTTTCCGTTTACGAGGATGAAATCAGCGACAGCAAAGCCCAGCTGGCAGCCATCACTTTGATCATTGCTGCCATCGAGCAAACCAAGTGTTTCGGGGAAGAGAACCACGAGCCTCTGAGGACGCAGTGCGCTTTGGCAGCGTCGAAGCTGTTGAAAAAGCCGGATCAGTGCCGCGGTGTCGGGATATGTGCTCATCTGTTTTGGTCTGGAAAATCTCTCGTGTCGAACGGAGAAGAGGTTAAGAATTCTGATGCATTTTTCCTTGAAAAAAAAATTATCTTTAATTTTATTTACGTGTTTGCTGATTATGCCGTCTTGTTTGTGATTGCTACTTAGCTGCGAGATGAAAAGCGGGTCTTGGAGTGCTTGAAAAAAGGTCTACGCATTGCTAATCAGTGTATGGATCAGTCCGTGCAAGTGCAACTATTCGTCGAGCTTTTAAATCATTACATATTTTTTCACGGAAAGGGAAACGCTCAGGTAAGATCACCTTTTAAGTATTTTAATAATAGCGCTTTGCTTCTGCTTGCATTTGGAAGATGCCGCTTAGATGAGAATAATTCTTAATGCAGTGGAACCTCTGTTTACGAACAATTCGGTTTACAATTCAGCTTTTTGTTTCTCTCGTCTAGATAACTGTTCAAATGTTAACGCAGTTAATTACAAAAATACGCGAGGATCTCCCTAACTTGGAAAGTAACGAAGAAACCGAGCAAATTAGTAAACACTTTCAAAACACGATCGAGTATCTACGTTCTCAACAGGAATCTAAACGAGCTGAAGGCGTTTCGTACGAGGGGTTAGTTTTGTAGTGCCCGCACCCCACCCTCAATTTCTATATTCGTTTCACTTTTTACACAATATTAATTATTTTACTTCGACACTAGTGTACATACAATATAATCGTAATTACCAACAACTCTTTCAAGACCAAAATTGCGAATTTACCTAACTATATTATAATGTTGATTTCCTGCTCGCGTAAATATCAAGTTTTCACTTTAACATTTCAATTATTTTTGCGAATCCTGCAACTATATTTTTTTCAATGCTGTATATTTGTTTCGCATCTTCTTGTTGTCGATTGCCTTTAATCGTCTCGTGAAGGAGTTTAAAAAATCAATCGGTTTAGACGAGAATTATTTTGTTTGATCCAACAAAATTTAATAGAAGCTTTAATCGAGAGTAAAATGCTTACATTTATCGTACATGTAATGGGAATAAAACAGGTTGTCATTGAAATAAAATGTAGCGATGTTTCACAATCGTAGATTAGCTCTGTGGGCCCAGCCCGGAATTGCTTGTCCTAAATGTGATTCGAGATGGTTCGGAGGTTAACGAACGAAGAAACAATTTAAGATCCGGAAAAAGTGGATATAGTTGTCTATTTTGGAGCTATCGAGTAAAAACTGGTGGATTTTCGGTATCAAAGAGGAAAACCACTATTTTATCGAATCGTTCATCGTTGTTCGAGCTTCCAAATTGGACATCGAACATGCCCAGTTTTGCGAACAATTTCATGTCGTCACTTTCTGACTGATACCAGATGGAGTTGAAAAACCGCATGCGAAAAATGTTATTGTTGTCTTTGGAGTTGGGTTGAAGAAGGGCTTTACCGTAGTACCCGTAATTCAGCTGCAGCGCTAAAACCGTGCGGTTGATGCTTATGACCAAGTCGCCGAAGAAAGGGTTATTGTACCTCCCTTCGTACTTTTTAAAGTACGTCATTATACCCGTATTTCGTTTTGGACGCCTTCTCAAGGGACGTTTACCCGCCCGTAGACGAGATCCAAAAGTCGTGTTTGTGTCGCTTTCCGTACTGTCCGACGCTTCTAGTTTTGCAAGATTGGAATTTGTTTCAAATATTACTGTTGTGGAAGCTTCTGTCTGACTTTCTGTCGCAGAGGACCGAGAACCGAAAAGAATTTGCGTAGCCGGCGATGAGCCAGTTGTCGGTGGATCGGTAGTTTTATCCGGGAAGCCGGTTGTACTTTTTAAACGTTTCTTAAACTTGAGTGTGCGTCTTCGAAGAGGATTCACCGTGACCTCGGTCGGTTTTGTTTTCGATACGGTACTTTCGGTAGTTGTTGATAACGGTACTGCGCTATCCTTTCTCGATTGATCGGGTCCTAGTGACTTTGTAAGCAATGCTCCGAAGGAAGGTTCGGTTTGAGTGAAATCTAAAGTGGTGGATGTAGAGTCTGATGTAAATTCAGATGACCACGTACTCGATGCTATTTTGTTAGCAATTTCAGTTGAATACGAATCGGTAGTTGTCTCAAAATCAGTGAAAGTGGATGTAAGAGGGTCCTCTTCTTCACTCACGGTAGACCATGGGGTTGTCGTTTGACCATCGTTGCGTACTGTGCCTGCTGGAAATTTGTCCTTTTTACCTTTTTGCAACCATTGCCTCGGATAAGAGCAAGCTGTAGAAGCATTTATCCACGGCTTTTCCTCCAGTAGCAAATCGGAAATGTAGAAATGAAGGGCCTTCATCCCGTTATCGCATTTCACGAGGTGTGGACCGTTGAGCGCTGTAAAGATGGCTATGTTTTTCTCCGGAAGCACGGATACCATGGAGTAATAATAATTGGCGAAGCCACTGTGAAATAGCCTCTTTGTACCTGAAACATAATATACAGCATACATAATATGAGATGAGCCGGGCAGTGACGAAGCGAGGATACTTGGAGCCCCCATCCTCGCTACGCCACCGATTGAGACTATGATTTTCATGGAATTTTCGTTTTTAAAGGTGATTTTATCCTTAGAATCGTATGAAATTTTAACGATTGATAGCCGATCGGTTTGGGAAACTTACCGCGGTATTTTCCAACTACCCATCCTAATCCGTAGCCCAGTGCTACAGATTCAACGTCGAGACTATCCTTTCCAAAACCCATCGGTTTAGGAAAAGTGTTGTGAACTTGAAATAGGTTTTCAATTACTCCTGGGTCGAGTACTGGCTTGTCATCACGGTTGGTACCATTTCGTAGATGCATCAGAAGCCATTCTGCCATGTCTTTTGAAGTGGTACAAATGGATCCTGCAGGTCCTACTGGCCGAAGGATGCTAGATAATTGGTGATCGGGGGGAAAAACATGTTTATTACAATGTTTAATTACACTTATAAACTAAAGTTGAAAATGTATAAAAATAAGTCTCGACTTACTTTCCTGTTACCTTGGCACGCAGAGGTATCAATTGACCGTTATCCAAGGCATGCGGAAGCGCAAAGTTTGTGCCCCAGTCGGCCACCCGATCCGCAAATGTGGTTTTATCCATTTTAAGATTTTTTAAAAATCTGGTCACGATTTGGCTTTCCCACCAGCTGCCATTTAACTTTTCTGCAAGCTGACCAGCAACTACGTACATGAAGTTATTGTAAACTCGAGAATCCCGGAAAGGTTTCGATACCGGAAGATGCCGAACTCGTCTATTTGGAAATAAAGTTCAATTTCAGAGTTATTATCGATTGTCATTATGATTATTGGGTGTTGTTGAAATTAAACTCTTTCTTACCTTACTATTTCTGGTCTAGACATGTTGTAACCCATTAAAAATGCACCGAAATGTTTCGCAACACCAACTCTGTGAGCTAGAATATCTTTAATTGTGCTCTTCTCGGTTAGCTCTGGTGTAGTTAATTTAAAATCTGGACCCAATATGTGTTGAACAGGTGTGTCTAATGTGTACCTGAAATATACAAAATTATTTCAAAATGATGAAAAGTTTGCAAGAATTATTAAGATAAGGGAAGAATTCACGATTAGCTGCAAAAGCTGTATAGAAATATTTGTAACATATACTTTGAAAATAATTGCAAACATATTTTAAGGAATACTCATAATTACACAAATAATATTGTTTTCAAAATAAAAGGTACACATTTAAACAATATCTACATTCGTGTACCCCAAACATAAAAAACTTGCAATAAACTAATTGATAGCTTAGAAGTGTGATAAAATAATCGTTTTCAGTTAGTAATAAACTTAATTTTTTGTTTCAAATCCCAGTTTGTTACTAGCTTTTAATCAAACTTGTGATCAGTTTATATTATTGTTAATAATATTCGTTACAAACTGTTATTAAAGTGATTTAAAGTGACCATAAATATTTTGACAGTTTATTACAAGTTAGTGATAATTTTTGTACTTTTAAACTGATCACAAACTAGTAGAAAACTTATAGGGTTTAGAAAAATGTATCCCAAGTTTATTACTACAGTAAAACCTGTCTAAATGCATACTCTTGTCTTGGGACCGATGAATAATATGCTTTTAGACAGGTTCATTTATACACGGATTACCAAGTCAGGACCGGCACATTTTATGCATTTAGAAAGGTTATTCATTTACACAGAATGTATTTGGATAGGTTCTACTGTAGTCAGTAAATTATAAGAAAATTACTTCTTTTTAGTTAACTTAATTGGACTTAGCTTAAAAATTAGCAGTTTGTGATCAGTTTCGTAAAATTACTATATCAATTACCAATTTGTGACTGAAAAATTAACAAAAACGCGTGTTTCAGTAGTTTATTACTTGTTTTTTCTTTAAACTCGAATTATAAACTTAAGTTTCTGAAGTTTTGACAAGTGGATTAAAATCATCCTTTTCGAGTTATCATTTTTAAAATATAAACAAAAAACGCATATCATGGTTAATATTGATTTTTTCAGACAATGCGAACTTTCATGAGCAAACAATAAACACGATTGTGAGTCAATGACCCAGTTGACAAGCTATTTCCATAAAACGTAGTAATTAGTCGAAACCCGTCTTCTAATCTACCCCATTTCCCTTTGAACTAAATTAAAAGTTTTTAACCTATTAACATATCGGTTTAAAAATCGTGTTGTTGAATTCCTCACTTGTATAACATGGGAAAAAAGTATGTTTGCTCAAGAGTTCAATGAAATCTTTATATCGAAGCATCCGCATTTTACTTGTTTGTTAAGATCCTTAATTAATTTAGAAACTTTTTTAAAAAAAATTGTAGCCCTCTTATTATAAAAATACTTATTCTGTGGCTTGTAATGTGTAATCTTAATTATCCAAACTCGTGTTAACATTTCCAATTTAAAATTCAAGTCAGTGACTTAAAAAAAAACCAGAAAACCAGATTTCGCGTCCTTTCTTAAAAGTTTTAACCCCATCTCTGTACCGTACTTTGTGAAACACATTTATCATCATAAACTCCTAATATTTCACTATAAATTTCACTCGGTTTCATGCCTTTCAACACTGAAAAACGGATAACAACTTCGTTGTTCCTCTCGCGTGAACGAATTCGAGTGAGGGGCCATTTTGTTTTTGATAGTTTGTTCGAATTTCTTCATGAATTTTGACGACATGTAGTGATCTATAACCAAAATTTCCTTCTCTTTAAAATGGCTATTTCAGTTTTTTTGTACGACATCTAGTTTTCGAATAATAAACGAATATGCAATACTTTTTGACCGCCCCTCGTAGATGTAGTACATTTTATTAATTATTATTTTTTACCTAATTTCTGAATAATGAATGTATTTATTTGTTGGCCTTGTACTACGTAACAATGTGGATATAGAAGGACAAACTTTTAAAAACATAATAAACATTAGTTTTTTTTTGTTCTTTAAGAATTCACGATGATCTTGAACTTCAGTGGTACATCTTATTTGAATTTCGTGAATTGCATTAACAAAAAGATGAGGTAATTTCATTGAAATGTTGAAATCCAACCTTGAGCATGAAGCACGTTAAACGTGTTAATAGATATAAGTTAAAGGATGTAATTTTTAATTTTATGAAGTAGCTTCGTGGGCACGATTCAGGTTTAATTACTACCGTCTACTAATAATGTAGGTAATTTGAAATTGTGGTTTATTTTATCTCGTTTATCTTCAATTGACCCTATTTCTAAAATACCTAATTTTATCGCCAGAATTTTGAAAAAAAGCGTCCTTCATTTCAAGTCCTCAAGTAAGGTGTGCTAAATTGTTGGATGAATCAATTTTGAATATTTGATTCACTGAATGTCAGGGTGTGTATCCACACAACGCCTTCATTTTCGACTAAAGCCCTATTCCATGGCCCACTAAACGAAATTTGGGACCAGTGGGAAAAAGGCTTAGGGGCCATTCAAAAAAGACGTCCTCAAGAGGGGGTAAGGGGTGGAAAATGAGGGGGAAAGCCATTATGGACGTCCACTAATGATGATATTTTTGAATTTGATTGGATTTTCTGTTTAATTTTAAAGGTCAGTGAAATGGGAAATGGACACCGGAAGAAATGTCCCATGTACATATAGCTACTTGAATTTGCATAATTCTCGGGGAAAGTCTGGATTTATACCAAACTTTGTGTTAAACACTAATTTTATGCTGGAATTTCCCTTTGAGGTCTAGAAATTTTCGTTCATAAGAAAAATTTGGTGAAATGTCGTGGAATTTGCAGAGAGTAGGGTGATTGGAATTTATAAGATGGGCCTTTGTATGTTCCAACACATTTTCTGGACACCCTACTTTTCAAAAAAATTAAGGACGTCTATGAGGGGGAGGGGGGTTTAGGCTAAAATGGACAACATGTGGACAGGGAGTAGGGAGGGTCAAGTTTTGAAGGAATTTCGGGACGTCCTTTTTGAATGGCCCCTTAGTTCCTTGCCATACTATGTAGTTTACAGTATTTGATTACATTTTCATATTTTTTTCAACAAAACAGTCTTTCATGACTGGAATGTAATTGGAATTCAAGGTATGGCATTCCACTGTACTAAGTCTGAAACACCTTAGGTTTTTTGGAAGCCCAGTTATAGGTGTTTGCATTTTTAAAGGTGTTTCAAAGTATGAAATGGTTTTTCAAATCCCAAAAAAAGGTTTTATGGATACAATTCGTTTTCATAGTACCTATATTATAAAGGAGTTTTTTCGATTTGCACATGCTCACTGGCATGTGCATTCCATTTTGGATTCCAAAGATTATTCCATTTTTAAAGTGTATTCCAATTTCGTTTTTGCAATTTCTACAACAATTTTTGCACGGAAAATTTGATTTAAAGGCCATTATTCATCTGAATGTTCAAGGCAAGTTCCCTTCTTTTAGTTTATTTTTAAAAGAATATGAGGTTTTCCTCTTTACATTTATGTTCTACAGTTTTGAGCCATTATTGGTGGTCAAAAATTCCAGACGGACGATGATGTGAAACTCGCAGTTTGTCAATATCCGCATCGCCAACATAACGCATTTTACGAAATGGGTATAAACAATCTCATCAAACGTTGGGATAAATGTGTCAACAAACTCGGGTCCTACACTGAAAAATAGCAAATTCCCAGCTCATTCAAATGACTATTTCAGTTTTATTGTAGGACATCTGGTTTACGAATAATAAACGAATATGCAAGACTTTTTGACCATCACTTGTTAGCCATCACTATACCATCACTGTTGACCATCACTATAGTTTACAGAAGCAGAGTTTTACAGAAGCAAAGATGGCTGTGATCTGGTTAATATTGAAAATAATAACCAAAAATGCCATAACCAGCGTTGGTGAGTCCTACTTAGCAATGACCCAACTCATGAATTTCAATTTTTATGCAGTTGTCCAATCTTTGCGAAAATCCAAAGCGATGGAAGTTTAGAGTTTGGCAAACTTTGGCAGATTTCAAGTTTCTTGAAACAGGCATTCAATCTCCTCCCAAAGTCCAAATATTATTTTTTTTAAAAATCATTGATTGGTCACTTACGATTTATTTTCATGCAACATCTGAGCCAGCAGAGCAGCCGTGAACCCTTTGGTCACTGAACCAATACAAAATCTTGTATCATCATCCACCGGCCTTTTACTTTCAATGTCCATGACACCATAGTTCCTGGTGAAGATAATTTTATCTTGATCAGTTTTTCCAAGTTTCACCACTGCTACAGTCATTCCTGGATACTGGACACAAGTCTGCAATGAATTTGCAACAGCATCGATTTTGGAAATCAACCAGGATCTTGTTTCTTCAGCAGAATTATGTCTGACATCTTGATTGTGTCGCGATTGACTTTCTGTTGTTGGAAAACAGGAGACATCGTGGTCCAGGACCAAGACGAGGACGAACAAAGTGAGTTTCAATAACCTGTTGTTCCCATTTCGAGGCAATAATTGGCACATTATAATCGCGGTCAACAGGCAACACTGACCAGCATTATATCAAGACGCCAGGACATTAAGAATTAAAAAGCGAGGTAAACTGGTAAGGTGGTCCTGACGTCACTGAATTAATGTTGGTTTTTTTTAGTTTTTCTTCTGGGAACTACTTTCACTTGCTGAAACCACGACTAAATGTCCTCGTTGAAATATCTCCAAATAAACATCGTGGAAACTATAAGGGGATGTCGATAAATTATCATTTGGAGGAATCGAATGCCAATCACCAATTCTGGTAAGTGAAGACAGTTTTAAGAAATTTTTTCTCAGAAAAAATACTGAATGGCAAGTAGGTCAGAAAATATCCAGGCAACCAATGGTGCGAAATAAACAGGTCGCCCACCTTTCTTAGTAGCCAATCATGCGGAAGATTCCCCAAACTTTTATGATATCATCACTGGGGAGGGAGTTTTACCTGTGGCGAAAAATCACAACAATGATGTTTATTGTTTTGCTTCTTCAAAAGATTTCATTTGCATTCAATAATGGAAATTTGCCAACGTTTTTTGGCAATATGTCTGCATGTTGTCCAGAGAGGAAATTCTGGCAGGATTTTCTAGCATCAATTTTGTAATTTGAATTGCAAATTGTGTTTCATATTAATAATACAGTGGAACCTCGGTTTACGAACTTAATCCGTTCCTCGACCCTGTTCGTAAACCGAAAAGTTCAATTTTTCTCATTGCAATTAATGTAAATCCAAATAATGCGTTCTTTGTCCTAGAATTTTTTTAACATGTTATGGTTTTGTGTAGAAATAATACAGAAAGAAAATAAATATAAGAGCAATATTAGAAGAAAGCAGTTTAATATATACATCCATGATTTCTAACATTTTAGTAAATAAAGACTAAACCCACGAGGTTGGGAAATCCCATTTTGGTAGGAAAATCAGTTACGTTATCATTTCAAGAAATATTGATAATTTCAATAATTATTGTGTTGCTTAATTTTGGTAGTTGATTGAGGTTTTCAGACTATCAACATATTTAAATTTAACCCTTATGAGATGATAAATATGAAATGTTTTTTATATTATGACAAAATCAAAAGTTTGAATTAATCATTTCGCTTATCTTAATATTTTTAAATCTTGTTAATTTCCCTTCAGCATTAAATTTTAATGCACACATGACTGAATGCATATACAGCACTAACTATAGTAATTATAATTTCATTAATTGTAACAATGATCTCAATTTAAAGTAATGTTTTTGCAAATTTAACTAAGTATAAAATTAACGAATTTTTTTATATTTTTTACTGAGTTTAATGCCATTTTTTTTTAAAGTTTCTTGTATTAGGGAAATATATTTAATATTTTAATTAAAATTAGATTTCGATAGGCCTTTTTCAAAAACTATGCTAATTTTGCGAAAGAAAATTTAACAAGTCACATTTTATGCTTTTTATGAATAAAATATTTCGCTGTAGAACAATTAGAAGAGCTATCAATCAGTTTTCTTTTAAAGTTTTTGCCTGAGGCTAAATTATTAGTTTTTGTGAACAAATAATGCAAAAAAAGCGCTTAAAATTCGAATATTTATGATAGAATAATAGATGACTCCTTTCAAACCGAGGACCACATATTAGACTAATGAGCATCAAGTGCCATGCTGCTTATATACTTTACCCATAATGCAAATAAACAAAACATAAGTACAGGTGGCTCCATCTCTATTGCGCGTGCTTGCGGTTCAGCGCCCTCTGTGTGCGTATTGTATTCAATACAAATTTAGTTCCGACAATTTTCAATTTTATTGTGAATATTTTTTTAAAGAAATTAATTAGCAGACCCGAAAGCCATCGAACAAAAGTACTAAGTTGAGGGTGAGGTAAGAAATTCGTTCGTTTAGTAGTTGTGTGCCTTTTAATTGAAAATATTAAAAATTTAATAATTAGGCCTAAACATGTTGTCGTTTGAGAAGCACCAGGGGTTAATAATCTCTTGCTGCCGAAAACAACTAATCAAACTCTCCTGTCAGATGTTTCACAAAGGCGGTGATGGAAAACCAAGGGGATTTGGTTTTGGTGGGTTTGCTATTTCTACGAAGAAACCGGAAACTAGCCAAAATGCAGTTCCTCCACCTCCTGGAATGACCAAACATGGTTACACAGCCATGACTACAATAAGTCAAAATGCAATGGCTGCTACATATGGGATGCCTAGGAAAAGGCCGAAAAATGAAGAAGAGTATGTATCTTGAAAATTTTTATGGTAGACCATTGCACTGACTTGCCTATAGTTTAGTAATGGTACCTAAATGCATGTGAAATGTAATGCCTAGTACACACTATATGACTTTATATTGGGTTTATTTTCTTTGTAAGGTATTTTGATGAAGATGATGAAGAGGAACCAGTCAACAATGACATTTTAGAATATATTCCTGCTCCAGGCAGCCCAACACTGGAAAGAACAAAGCATTCGGAAAGCCGTGGTCGTCATGCACATAATTCAGATAGCGATGAAGATGATGATCCGTTAGATGCTTTTATGGCTGGAATTGAGGTAAAAATATTTCTGCGACGTGAAAACGTTTAAATTGAACCTTTTGCACAGATTAGAACCAGTTAGGGCTTCGATTTCGGACCTTGGCTTGTTGCGTTTTATTTTATTTTTTATATGGATGAGTAAGAAAAATGGATAAACAAGTCCAAAAAATAGTCGACTTTGCTTTGCTGTAGGTACCAATGCAATTTTTTTGAATTGGCTGTTGGAATTTTGATTCTTTTAACTTTTATATTTTTTAAATAAAGAGATGTTTTATTTTATTTTTTATTGTGGCTTTGCTGCTGTAGATTGAAGAACTATAAAACCATTTCAGAAACAAGTTCAAAAAGAGCAGGAAAAGATAGAGGCTGTTAGCGAGGAAATTGAGAAAAACAAGTTAGTATTGGAGTGCAATTTTATGTGAAACGTTTTCTTTAATTTCATGTGAAATTCTTAAAAGTTGTATTTAAAATTTATCAGAGGCATTCGTGATGATATCGAAGATGAAGATGATGAAGAATCGTATTATCGATTTATGGAAGAAAATCCGACAGCCGGATTACTGCAAAATGACAGCGATGGAGATATGGAATATGACGAAGATGGAAACCCAGTTGCGCCACCGAAATCAAAAGTAGGGGTTGAATGTTTTGTTATTCATTTGCCGAGCAAATATATTATGATGTCTTAACTATGTAGTACCATATCTCTTTAAATATTTCAGTACATCGATCCTTTGCCTCCGATCGATCACTCTACAATTACATATACCGAGTTTGATAAAAATTTCTACGAAGAACATCCTGATATATCCAAATTAACTTACTTAGAAGTGGAAGACTTAAGAAAGAAACTGGGCATCAAGGTAAATGAACCGATTTTATTTATATTCCTTCAAAACTTCAGATTTGTTCAATCGCTGTTCGTGTATTTCATTTAACGTATTTTCATTTGAAGGTTTCTGGTGCAACACCACCGAAGCCAGTTACCAGTTTTGCTCATTTTGGTTTTGATGATGCTCTACTTAAATCTATTCGCAAGTCGGAATACACCCAACCAACACCAATTCAAGCACAGGTGCGATATTACAGTTATTTGTTGTCGAGTTTATTAAGATTTGCACATAAGTGCTTCATGTTTTATTATTTTCTAGGGGATTCCGATTGCTCTGAGTGGCAGAGACATTATCGGCATTGCCAAGACAGGATCGGGAAAGACAGCTGCGTTTATATGGCCGATGTTAGTCCACATAATGGATCAGGTAGAACATTATTTGCTTAAAACTTTTTAGACACAATTACTTAATGCGACTTTAAACACGGAAGTTTTGTATTTAGCGAGAACTTAATCCTGAAGATGGACCGGTTGGTCTTATCCTTGCTCCAACTCGAGAATTGTCTCAACAGGTAAACTTGTAATACACACATTCTTAGCCTTTGACGATGTAATTTAAGTTTTGTTTGAATACTTATTATTTATTTACACAATTCATAGATTTATACTGAAGCTAAGAAATTTGGCAAAGTGTACAACATCCACGTGGTATGTTGCTACGGAGGCGGAAGCAAATGGGAGCAGTCAAAAGCCCTGCAAGAAGGTGCGGAAATCGTGGTTGCTACACCTGTAAGTCACTTTATCTTTTACAAGTTTGAAGATATGATGCGTTTGGCTTTTTGTACCAGATCTTAATTAATAAAACTACCTGGAATCTAAAATAGTAATGTTTATTTGTAGGGACGAATGATAGATCTGATTAAAATTAAGGCAACAAACTTGCAACGTGTCACCTTCCTGGTGCTAGACGAAGCCGACCGTATGTTCGACATGGGTTTTGAACCGCAAGTGCGCTCTATTTGCGATCATGTTCGACCCGAGCGTCAAACGTTGATGTTCAGCGCCACTTTTAAGAAGAAAGTAGAGCGGCTAGCCCGCGATGTCCTTACCGATCCAATTCGTGTTGTGCAAGGAGACGTCGGAGAGGTAAGATTCGCATCCGTACTGTTACGACATTCGAGCAAAAGCTTGTAAAAATAATTGGGAATTTTTGTAATTCCTGTCCGATTAACTGTGTGCTTTCTTGCGTAGGCCAACGAGGATGTTACTCAAATTGTTCACGTGCTGCCTGCTGGACCTTCTAAATGGGCCTGGCTAACTACTAAACTAGTAGAATTTACATCTTCCGGTAGCGTTCTCATATTCGTCACCCGTAAAGATCATTCGGAAGAATTGGCCGGGAATCTTAAAACTCGAGATTTTCAAGGTAAGGTCAGCTTACATGTTTTTTTTTTGCGGGTAGATCGAGTGCGGGATTTATAATCGCGAGTTTTAATATTTTTAATAGTCGGTCTGCTCCACGGTGACATTGATCAAGTTGAAAGAAACAAGGTTATCACTGCATTCAAGAAAAAGGAGATGCCCATTCTCATTGCTACGGACGTAGCTGCGAGAGGTTTAGATATCCCCCACATAAAAACTGTTGTCAATTACGATGTTGCGCGAGACATAGATACACATACTCATCGTGTTGGCCGAACTGGACGTGCAGGTAATTGCGATAAAGAGATCGAAAATACGATTTTAATAGCACCGGGGTTTGATTCGGTTTCTGATTTTAATTGTAGGCGAAAAAGGGGAGGCGTATACTTTAGTCACGGACAAGGACAAGGAGTTTGCCGGGCACATTGTCCGTAATCTAGAAGGTGCCAATCAACAGGTGCCGCAGGAACTGATGGACCTTGCCATGCAGGTGCCGTAAAATTTTATAATTTAAATTGCAGGAAATGTTCGATATGATGCTGTTCTACAAATTGCGCAAATGCGTTGTCCATTTCTTTAGAGCTCGTGGTTTAGAAAGTCGAGATTTAAAGGCGGAAAAGGCAAA
This sequence comes from Julus scanicus, assembly GCA_034698625.1. Taxonomy (NCBI): domain Eukaryota; kingdom Metazoa; phylum Arthropoda; class Diplopoda; order Julida; family Julidae; genus Julus; species Julus scanicus. Next base: position 28,575 of record JAQGBW010000152.1, on the reverse strand, counting down.
AAGTTACCCGTGGGAGGAAAAGGTTTAGGCTTTCGTGAACGTCCCGGACTCGGTTCTGGGCTTTCTGGCTTGGGACTCCCACCTGGAATTGTAAGGGCATGGATTTTACGTTCTGGATTTTGTTATTTTATTACTAGTAGTATCAGCATTTTGATGTTGCCTTTAATTTCACAATTAGCCAACGGTCAGCGCGAATCTCGAACCCGTCGGCCAACCCGCAATCAGATCGGGTCCACAGAGCGATCGACTATCGGCTATGAAAGCTTCGTTTCACGTAAGTGGATTTTCAATCACTTTTTTTAAAGGTCGGTACGCACCAAACGAAACAAACACATAAAACACTGAAGCATGTTTTTCGAAATGTTTGTCTCAAAATTGTGTCAAAAAACGGGGGCAATTTCGCGGATATATTTCAAAATTAAAAGCACATGGTGCAATGCTCTACGTCATCATGTAGAATCCTTGGCAAAAGCGCCTTAGCAGGAAACATTCCGACACATTTTTCCTTACAAACACTTCTGGACACACCAAGGTTTTTGTGTATATTTTTTGTGTCTGAATGTGTCGTTGGTGCGTACGACCGTAAGATGCGATTCTCGAGAAAACGGGGAAAACAATTGATGTTTATCATTTTTGCAAAGATGTTCGTAAAATTAAGGGTTCGCGGTGGAATGGTACGCCCAGACCAGGCGATAATCGGCATAAATATGTATAGAGCGATTTGGAAATATAATTTCCACTCGTGTGTGGACGACATCGTGTTTCCGCAGATTATCTCCTGCTCTGGACGAGGGTTTACAGAGTTATTTACCATACATCATTCTTAATTACTTTCATCCATTTGTAGGCGCAATACAAAAGCCAGTTTTGTGTTGCGAGCGCGGATACACTGTCGCAGACGAGCTCGGTAACTTACGATAAGTTTGTCGCACCTCCTCCTCCTCCTCCGCCACCGGTGCAGTCTGCACAACCTGCGCAATCCGCACCCCTTCCACCTCCACCTAAAACGACTTCCGGCGGAAGTGGAGAAAAAGTACGGAAACGAAGCAGATGGGACAATTAAACCGAAACATCGAACAGGTGATATTTTTTTTTGATTTTTTTGTTTGTTGTGACCGTGACGACGTTCAATGGCTTTTATTCAATATGGTACTTGTGTAGAAAGTAATTAAAACCAAGTTTGAGAAAGAAAGATGCGATTATAACAAGTATATACACTTAATAAACAATTTTTTATTGTTATTATAATTGGCTTCTATAAATGAAGCGGTACGTAACTTGAAACGGGGAACAAAAATACACTTTTTGGAAATGATAGTTCTTTAGCTTAAGCATTCATTTCCTGTTGAATAACCGAGAGAATGAAAGATAGAATTCTTTGCGATACTTTCGGAGAAAAAATCTGTAAAGAAATAGGATGATAATTATGGTTATCGTGCCGTTGCGCTTTACGAGGAGGCTTAATTTACCTTGATCTTTCCAGATGATTCTGCGTAAAGAGAGGTTACCATGACGCTTTTGAGGGTACAAAACTAGTAAAAGTCATAAATGGACGTGTTTAGGGCGGATTAACAGGCAGAATTTTAAGAAATTAAAAGATCCAAATGACTTACTGCTAATTTCAGTTTAAAATATGTTTCAAAGTGTGCTTCCAGGCTTTTAGTAAAAGTTTCTACTTCGCTCAAGAGAAACTCGCCCGATTCCTCGTCGTGAATGCTGGATAAAAAAATTTAAAAAAATGGGATGAGCTAGTTAGTTTTCCCCGTAAAGTTCGGTCTTATCACGGGGACAATCCATACCATTTCCACAGATCTTCGGCGTTTTCTGCCCCAATACTCATGCTAATCGTATCAATTCCAGTGATTTCTTCGGGAGTGGTGTACACCAGCTTCAAAGGTTTTCGAGGAATATCTAAAATGGCGAGGGGAAAGTTTTTAAGCATCGTTTTGTGATCTTAAAAGGACAGTTTTGTAAATATAAAATAAGTAAAATCGAGTGGCTTACTTGCTGCGTATCCCGACCACATTGCCCCCATCCAAGTCAGCTCTAGAGGGGATAAATGAAATTTCTCTACAGTGCAGTCAAACTGTTGCTGATCAGAGTAAAAAACACAAATATTAGACCAAATTCTAAAGCCCCGTCGAGACCAGGCGATTATCGGAAGACACACGAGGACGAGATATTTCTTCTGCCATTTTGCCCGAGTGTCCTAGGACCAACTTCAAAGAAGGTTCGTGTGCATATGTTTTCCATTTAAAGTGGAAACATGGACACTAAAATCAGACTACATGTACGAGTGGGCATGAAGTCCCGGGATGCATGTTTCCGCCGATTATCGCCTGGTGCGGACGTACTTTACGACTCTGAGACAAATTTAATCGAGACTTTTATTCTTACAGTAAAAAAGCTCAGAATTTTTTGTATTAAGGGAAGTCTGCCTTTAACCAAAACTAACGGAAGGTCCAGGAAATTTTCTCGTATATTAATCAAATTATCGGATCCTGGTTTACAGAATAATCCCCAGAATATTTCCTTTTGGTCTACTTCGCCGTTTTCGCCATATTCTGCAATGAAATTTTCGAATTAGGTGCATTTAGTTTTTTGTAGTAAATTCTCAAATTTTGCGGATAGTTTACCAGAAGTTGTTGTTACGGTGACTAAAATTCCCGATGGCTGATCTGTAGTAGAAAACCGAAGTTTTAATATCCGATTGTTACGATATATCATTGTAACATCCTTATAACTAGTCCTCACCTCCATTTCCAAGTATCGGAACTGCGTTTACATTTATTAGGTCTTGGGTCCCTGTATCAACTTCGCCTTCACGCCACGTGTCCACCTGCAAATTTGAGCCCGTAAATTAATGCGTTGCATTTTTCTGCTCTATATTTAAAAATAACGGTTCCGCATTTTACCTTTTGGATGTATAAACCGATTTTACGAGCAAGCGCTTTTAAAATCGTCTTCTTAAAATTCAATTTGTAAAGTGGACTTGCTTTGTAGATGCTTAACGATTTACTCAGCACAACTTGGTTACAAAAAAAGAAAAAAAATTAATATCAATGGCAGGATGCCCCAAACTAAGAATCAAGAATGAAAGGGACGAATTGAAATTACCGTTGCACAATTGGTTGCCATTTTCAGCGTCAACTCCATCGTTTTGAATGGGGTTTGTGTCATTTACATCTAGAACATACAAATTGGAAATTTTCCATAATTCGGTGAACTGCACAATTAATTCTAGCGATATTAAGGGCCCAGGGGCGTACAGAGCCAGGGCCCGGGGATAACATTCATGCCGAGGGGACCTTCCAGGATCCCTCCCTGGCAGTGTTGGACTTGAAATTTTTTGAGACACTCTTTTTATAGGTTAAATCTGTGAAAATTACACTTTTGGGTGCTCTTGAGTCTTGAGAGACCCTTTTTATAGGTTTAAATCTGTGAAAAATACACTTTTAGGGGACCGTGGGCCTTCACGAGGCTCCGTACAATTTTCAATCGGGGGAAGCTCCTGATGGGAAACCTTCGGTCACCGAAGCAGAATCTGGTCATGGTCCTTCAGTTAACCAGTAACGTTTATGAAAGCCATGATTAAAAGAAGTCTTTCATGTACTTTAACATCAGTACTGGTCGAGTTAACGTACAAAATACCAACCTGCCAATCGTCTACTGCGAGGTGTAGCAAGTGCTCCATAGCTAAAACTCGAAGCCATTCTTCTATGGTTTCTACTAAAAATGAACAGTATATCAGCTTAATTAAGAACACGAACTCGAGTACAAATTATGTATTACCTGTGACTGAAAACAAAACTAAAACCACGACAGTTTACAAGATTACTGAAGCATATCCTTTGTGACGGACTTGGTGAATTTTTGAAAGCACCGCTATGTATTTCCTTAACTAGGCGATAGGTGGCGCTAGTTACCACCTGATTTGCATTTTTATTGATTACCCGCCAATTTAGAAATGGACACGTTTTGGGTGAGTGCAGATTTATTCACTTCTTGTATTATTATTATTGTTTAGTTCCTCTTTTTGAATTAGGGTGTGGTTTTTTTTTAAATCTACTATAAAGTTACCAACGTAAATTAATGAATAATATCTGAAATATATGTTGAAATCATGATATGCAATATATGGAACGCTAGTATTTCACCATTTCATTATGGATTTAATTACATTTTAATTCAAAATTAAATTTGTTTAGCCTTAACCAAACTGCGAATTTAACAACTCAATGGGACATGCAGGTATTATTAATATCATGGGATACATTTGTAATTTTTGTCAATTCTGGTTTATACGAAGATAGGCTGATAAGTAATGCCTTCACCTTCGTAATTCGCATTTGGATGGGATTAAATCAAACAATGATGGATTTATAATTTAAAAAATGAAGAGTCATTAAGTAGAACGTTCCTTTAATTATATTCTGTTTTAATATACTTTCATAAATCTATAGACTACATTTGTAAATAGACTAGCATACAATATTATAAATGCATTACGGTGTACATAAAATACGAGTATTTTTTGTTTCCAGTGAAATTACACTCATGGCAACGTAGAAGAATGTATGGCCAAAATAAGCAGCGTCGCATCATACAAAATTTGCATGTATACGCCGGATGAGCAGCGAAGATTTGTACGTGTATGCGTTTCAACGGCTTCCATCGTCATTTCAACATCAGCATTCCTTCCTCGTGTTCTTTCCATGGCAAGGTTAGGTGGTGATCGTAACAACAACAGGCAATTATGCTCGTTAACATGCATAGTAATGCACAGAAGTAGCCAGACACCTGGAAAAGGAGATCACGTATTAGCTTCGAATATCTTTTCGAAATTCTAGTTTCAGACTTGATTCTCACCCCTGAAACTATTATCATTTCAACCGTTGTATCTAGTCGAGGCATAGATGATTCGTTTTCGAACAGTGCATGGATAAGGAGTGATGAGGAAGCATTCAGGAGAAGACAAACTCCAGAATGAACTATTGCATTCTGTAAGGCAGACGTGAAAACAATTTAAAAACAACTATAAAACTTATAAAGACTTAAAAGATAACGGTGCCGCTGTTGAAACATACCCAGTGAGCCCAATGGACCGGAAACATGAGAAGCAAAGTTAAAATCTCAACTAAGAAGATGACTAGCACAGTGAGGAATGTGAATGTCAGTGAAAAGATGTGAAAACGGATATAATCGGACAAAACCAGTGCGGGATAATCGGTAGAGCACACACAGGCTAAGCTTACGGCGCAAGAAATCTGAAAAAAAAAGTGGCGAGTGATATAAGAATAGCGGTTACTTTTGTGATCTGTAATGAGTAAAGCCCAGTTCTCACGATGCAACTAATGTCGGGACACTGACGTCACAGCATCGATTCTTAAAATTTTTTGATATATTTAACACCGACGTCATGTTGCTTTTACGATACACAAACCGCGACATCTCAGTGGCATCGTGAAAACGGGTGCTGTATTTTACGGACTATAAGACGCACTTGAATTTTGGAGGCAATTTTTTGAAGAAAAAAGTGCGTCTTATAGTCCGTAAAATACGGTAAATGCCGGGGTAGCAAATGTCCTGACATTTCAGGACGCCAGTGTCCTGGCATTAGTGACATCGTGAGAACGGGGCTTAAGTGCATGATAAAGTACTGTTTCAAAATAGTTTAAAGAACATTTTTTTGGTTTTCAATTCTGCAATGAAAGGGTTACCCTACCACAGCAAAATTAAATAATCTTTTGAATTTCACAACTTTTTACAGCCAATTTTCTATGTTTTTTCCTCCAGATTTTTAGAAATTAAGTAACCCCAGCAACTTAGATGTCTGGATGTGCTCTTGGCAAGAAACACCTCAGAAGCAAATGTCCGCGCAAGAACATGGATTATTTCGAGCGACTCGCCGACAATAATCGACCATAAGTTGAATAGTATTACCAAAATAATGGTTTTGACCAGGCCAACTGGGGTGGCCAGTTTAGTGCAGTCGCAAATGATTACGATGGAGTGTTTTATTGCGCCATTCCTAACCGTATCGTCGATGAAGAGACCCACATTGTGAGGATGGATCAAATCGTCTGGTAATGAATCACTGGCATCTTGCTGCAGATCCTGGATCTCTTCAATCAACTCTTCAATTTCTGCAGTCTCCACATTGCGATAGTTAGCTGCCTGCTGTTGTTTACTGTGAGGAAGCACCGTTTGTGATGGGTTCAAAGTCATTCCATCGATGCTGTCCACATCGGACTGATATCTGGAGTTGATTACGTGATCTTCATCCTCACCAGGAAACAGCTGTTGATGCTCATTGGATGCAAATTTCTTTTCCATTTCTTAATATTACCACCTAAGAAACACTCGACCCCGAGTCGCATCGAATGCATATTAATTAACAACAATCCACTGGCGTTCAGCTCCTCACTGTCCAACGCTGGCTACATTCGACATATAGGCAAGAATATTAGATGGAAGAAAGAAGCAAACCTCGCCCCTGATTAATACTATCATAAATTAATCGTCCTTCCCCTGTCAATTTGTGATCACCGCCCTCCAAAACCTATCTCCACTTTCGTGCGTCAAGAAATGCATGTGGCTCTGTCTGGAGGATTTTTATTAAAACAAATGGGCGCCATTTTTAAAAATAGCTTTCATGAAATTACAGTGGAACCTCGGTTTACGAACTTAATCCGTTCCTCGTCCCAGTATCGTAAACCGAATCAATTTTTCACATTGCAATTATAATGTAAATCCAAATAATACGTCCTTTGTGATAGAAATTTTTTTTTCAACATGTTATGGCTTTATGTGTAGAAGTAATATACAGCTAGGAAATAAATATACGAGTGATATTAGAAGAAATCATCCATATAAACATCCATGATTTCCAACATTATAGGAAATATAATCGTTGCTGCGAATCAACTTAATTTATTCGCAGATCATCTGGTAAAAATCGTGCAAATCTGTATTATGTAGCTATAAGCGGAAATGACACCCTATTACCATATAAAAACAAACTGAACAAAAATATTATTGAACTATCAACAACAACTCGACAAAAAATCAAAACAAATCTTATAATCATTAAAGAATTATCTTATAACATCAGAATCGTATGTAATCTGTATTTAGAATTGATCATGTTGTCAAATTAAATTCAATATTGGGTTTATTTGAACGTGTCAGAGCACGTAGGTACGGCTTTGAGCGCCGTGTTGCGGCAATTTATTTTACGCAAGAGTTGGTAAAGTTACCTCATAGTTATGCTACGTCACAGCAAACTACGTCATTAGGCATGTTTTAAGATGGCGGATTATTGATGATTTTTGTTTTCTTATTTCGACACATATATGAAAGTCTTTGTATTCGCCATGATTTTCGAGTGGTGAAGTCAGTGCAATTACCCTCATGTTGGACGTCTACCCACTTAATGCCGTGCTTGTATTAAGCAACAGAGAACTAGGGAGCTTTTTTTGTGTCACGAAGAAAGCTTCACATTGGCTTGAAGCTTTCGTCGCTGTTTTCATGGAACTATGAATCTAGATTCGTTGTCTTTTGCCTTGTCTCAAATCAGTTACTCCGTGGCTAATTTGACCAAGAAGAATTTCAAATCGAGTGTACAGGAACTTTCTCACGTGAGTGCTACTTAAATAGCTTTATACACAAGCACAAAGAAAATTGTGTTTTTTTTTCTCCATTGTGCACGTTCGTAGGCCTACATCGATGCGCGAATGGGTGGTAAGCTGACACAGCGCTAGATGGCGAGCTATCATTTTTTATTATAAACAAAGAAATGCTATCATCGCATGATCGTACGAGTTTTGCAATATGGTATCCTGTTGTTTTATGCACGAAAATTAAGAAGCGTGTAAAACCTTTAAGTTGAAACTTTGACCTAATGTGTTTTGACCCCGTGTCGTTACGTTTTTTGGTGCCCTTGGTTTAGGGGTATGAGGACAAAGATTTCATAAGCACGCGTGTTACAATAACCAGTACTCGTACTTGTATTTGTTTAAGGGCTAGTTAAGGAAACCTGTATGTTATAAACGTTATTATCTTGATCTACTTGTTGATCGCTATCGTAAAGCTGATCTGTAATGTCGAAATTGCGTTTGAATCTGATCTCCCGACATAATGTTGTGTTAATGAACCTCAAGTTTATGTTGGGCGATGTTTCCAGTACTACATTCATTTATTTGCAGCGCAGGATAGCGTACTATAACCACACCACATTTTCCACAGATTTGGTGACATCACTATCTTGTACAATGGCTTGTTCGAGTGCACACCACGTTTGTTCGAGAGCTCCTGGATGTGAATTCCAGATCTACTTACCTTTAAAATGTTCTTGCCTAATTTCTAAAGTTTACTTTACTTCTTTTAAAAACGTTTATTTGTGCTAATTTTCAGATAAGTAATACAAGAACTAAGCAGAAATATCCTAACTTTCAAAAACGGTCTTTTCAAATCAGGAAAGAACAGTCAAAATTCGAATTCTGGAATTTAGAACGTCAAAATGAACAAAACAAAAAAAAATTGCATGTGCGACATGCACATGCTTCTCCTGCACGTGCAAAAGTTCTAAACCACGTGAATAACAACAAATCCCAGCAACGCCATGTGCTCACTGAGCTTGGTGGTTTAATGGTGACGCTATCCGCCTGGAAATCTGGAGACCCAGGTTCAATTCCCGATCGGCTCGCCTACTCCGTCAGTTGTTTCCAGGCAAATGCCGGGGTAGTTGATCTAAAAATCGGCTGTGGCCGTGCTCCTTCCTTTCCTTACCTTCTAATTCCTCTTTCCTTTGACTTTTGCGTATGCTGGATACGGGGATACGGCATTGTCTAGGCCCACTATGACTGTAGTTGTCTTTGGACCTCTAAACGTCAACAAACCAACCAGCACCACTTGCTCGGAATGCCTTTGGTAGCCATTGTGGTATTATACCAATCAGTCAAAACATTAAAACCACCATGCGCCTGCATACTGTGATGTAGGTCCTATTCTGCGATTTCCAACGAGATTCAACAAGAATTAATTTGTTCAACGGGTAGATCCATGTTTGTTTGTTTTTCAACAAGTTGGCCTTTAGTTTTCTTAAATAACGTGGTTGAAGTGATGCATCTTGCCACCGTTTCTCCAATTAAAACTACAGATGCTCGAATGGATTCGTATCCAACAAAATCCGGAGATCATGGATGTATGGCTATATCATGTGTGATATGGAAGATTTTCTTGTTAAAATCACCATCTAAGCTGTACTTTGTCAGCATGATGTTTGAGGTAGGTGACAACAATCAGAGTTGTTCTACAGGGATAAAAGTTCAAATGTTCTCCAAGAAAATACATGAGTTCGTCTGTCGACACAGCATCAAAAAACTGAATTTATTTGGCTTTGCGGCCCTCTTGTAGTCGTTGATGATTTTGCGTTCACTGCAAGTGCTGATGACTGTGAAATTAGATGCACAAATGGTTCTTAGAAGAGCGTCCAAGAAACTATTTATGAACATTGGTCCCATCAGCATCATTTAAATTATAGCTAATGCCAGCTAAAGCATCCCTACTGCTGATGTGTACGAGACGAGATAACATGCGCCACCTGTTTCAGACCATCTTTGATTGGTACTAACTACCGCGTATCATGTGTGGCCAGCCAGCAATGCTCTTGCCATAGAAGTCTGACCTCTTTCAAATTAAAAAAAATCCTTTATCTTTCTCTTAATGTAACAGGTATCCAGTAGAGGTACGGTATATATTGTTTGCGATATTGTGCATAATGTGGAGGTAGTATTAATGTTTTGGCTGATCAGTATAAGTGTTGCGTTTTTACGGATAAGTTAATTTTTCTTCTACACCTGGTCTTGTTGATGTCTGTTTGCATGATCTACCGGAAGATTACATTTGTGAATATTGAATAAAACAAACTTCAAATCACTTAAGTGATTGGCATGTTAGGTTCACGTTTGTTTTTTTGCCCTAACTTTTTAAGGCATTTAAATGTTTTTGAAACCTTTTTGATGGATGTGTTCATTTTATATTTTTTTCTGATTAGCTTATATCACAGCACGGGTTGGAGGCAGATAGGCATCTCTTGCGTTGCATATTTTCTCATGTTGATTTCGGCAGTGATGGTAAAAGCGGTGGAAAAGATTTTCATCAGGTAAGATGTTATTGCACTTCAGGGTTTGCAGATGTCGGGTGCTTACTGATAGATAAAATACATTGTATGGTGGAATTATGGTAGTTTTGTGTGCACGTTTAGCAACATTTTTGTATATAACTATGTTTTTGGGGTGAAGCCTCTTTTATACTCAGTAATATGCAGTAAATAAGAAATGAAACTTACTCGCTTTATTGATAATTAAAACAAAACATCCATAAGAACCCATCTTGCTCGTCTATCTATATTAAAAATTTTCATGCATCAATAAAAAAACTGCTTGAAGATTGAGAAGTCTTTAGATTTGACTCATGTTTTTAAGTATTCCGCCTTAATTATGCTTTTGCTTGATATTTTGCGTATTTCAGTTCGTTAGTAACGCATGTTTGAATGAAATTTGTTCACTTTCAGACTCAGTATTTAATACAAGAGTGCTCTTCGTTAATTGCTAGACCGAACTTTGTGTCGAATCTTTGTTACGCAGTTGACAACCCTCTACAGCATCAGAAGGTATTGTTTATCTTGCTCAATTGAAAATATTTTTGTAAAAATTGGTGAATAATGTTTTAACACGTTGATGTTTTTTGTTTTGGTCTACCAGAGCCTAAAACCTTCAGCCCAGCTATTATCGCAGATAAGCAGAGTATTAAAATTGTCTAAAGTTCAAGAACTAGCTTTTGGGATTGCGTTGTACTATTCTACAAACCCCGAAACAAAATCATATGCTACTCTGTTCTTAAAGCAGAAATTGCATGATTTGTTAAAATATTTCTTGGAACCAGGTCAGGCAAATAATAACTGTATCATTCAGATGAAGGAAATATTTACGCTGCAAGACTAATTTGAATTTCAACTTTCGCTAGACGCTACTGCTAACGCTGCTACGAGAGAAGATATTTTACAACAACTGTCTCCTGAAGTGCTGCATCTTATTTTGGTGCACGTAATAACTTGTTCCACAGAATTGGAAATCAGTTCTGAACAAAAAACCGCATTTCTAGCAGCTCTTCAAAAAGGTTAGTTGTTTTTGTGCTTGTATAGCATTATCGCGAGTGTTTATTAAACTAAAAGTAAAACTTATTCTTTGGCTCAGATATCCAGTTGAACCAGACAACCATTGTTTTGTCAGCTTTGTTATATTCGGAAAGACAGGATATTCCAATGGATAAAATTGTTCAAGAGTCTCCTAGTATTAACAACATGGTAATGCCGAGTTTTTTTGTGTGGATAGTTTGATGCCACGCCAACGAATATTTCATGTCGATTTCAATTTTCTCCAATTTTAGTTGGACGTGTCATTGCCAGACATGATTTTGGAACTAGGTTATAATTTTTGTGCCAGGTAGGATTTTGCTTAGGTTGTTCTTCTTATTTCATTTGTTGTTGCATATTTTAATTCATTTTTGCGTGTTTTAGCTTGGAAGAATGTCGAGCCAATTTGCTGCAACTTGGCGTACGAGAACTAACAGCCAGTATGGTTGCGCGTGTATTAGGAATGATGGCACAATCTCATACTGGCCTCGGTGAACAAGTTGCCATCCAGGTAAAGTTGCGATGAATATATTTGGCTTTTTCACCGAGACATCTTCAGTGTCGATTAACTAATTTCTGTTTTAGACATTGCAAAATCCGAGCAGCATTTGGAGCGATAGCAAAGAAAAAACTGAAAGTAGCCAGGCAACCACTTGGAACGTGGAAGTATTTGTTCAAGTGGTGCAAGAAATGGTAAATATCAGCTACAGTAATTATTTCAAAACTGTTATACCAACACTAAATATTCATTGACGATGGTGGATTTGTTTTAGGCACCTAAGTTAAACTGGAAAGAGGTTTTCTATGGCTTGGATCATCCTGGATTTTTGGTGAAGGATAGGTCCGGTTTAAAAGTGTTGACCCAGGCTTTGAAATCCGGCCTTGGGCATGAGCCATTTCCCTTGGAGCTGCTTTTTCGCCTCTGGAAAAACAACGAGGGCCAGCTCTCTTATCTTCAGCAAATTTTAAAACATGCGGACGTTTTTTGCTTTGCCGATTACCCCATGCGAACCATCAACACGGATGTACTTAAAGCTCAGCCAGAAGAGGACTCCAGGGAACTCGCAAATTGGTATACATTTTTCTTACACCCGTGAGGTTCTCTACTAATAATTTCTGTCTAGTTATATAAAACAAGTATGTATGTTTTCCAGGAAATCCTTGGGTCTGTTAGAAATATTGCTTTGTTTAGCTGAAGCTGGCCATTATTCACAAGTCCAGGAGATACTCAAATTTCCCATTCAGCATTGCTCGGATGTGCTTACTTTAGGTTTAGTCCAGATGAATGTAAGTTCCTCGTTACATTAGTTTAAATGATCTGATCTGGTAGAATGTTATCACTAATGTTACAATTTTGCATTTAGCAACAGGTTACAAGACTACATCAAGATCTGTTAACAACCTTGATACCGATTTTCCTCGGAAATCATCCTAACTCTGCCGTTGTTTTGCAATCTGCCTGGCAGGTATACACTCACGTTGATTTTTTTAAAACAAATAAGCCACAAATGATTTATTAAATTTCATCCATTAAAAAATAAATGTTCTCAAATTTAGAATCACAACAACGCTATTCGCAGCATAATTATGCACGTGATGGCGGAATGGTATATGCGAGGAGAGCATGATCAAACGAGACTTTCGAGGATTCTAGACGTAGCCCAAGACCTTAAGGTATCGTCGTTAGTTATCCTCGCATATGTTGAAACCAATTTTTTATTTAAGATTTGTATCGCAAGTCGAATGATTCTTCATCTTTAGGCTCTGTCCTTGTTGCTTAATGCACCAACATTTCCGTTTGTCATCGATTTGGCCTGCCTGGCTTCAAGACGTGAATACTTAAAGCTTGACAAATGGTTAAGCGACAAAATACGGGAACATGGCGTAAGTTCTTGTTCTTCTTTCCCCAATCGTAGACACGATCATTCCTCAAAATTTTGTCTGAATGTCTTTTTTTTTTTAGGACCTGTTCATTCAGGATTGTGTGAATTTTTTGAAACGTCGCTGCCCCCAGATTTTGGGGGGTGCGTTGAAGGAAGACAATTTGCCAAAAAGTGCTCAATTACCAGCGGAGACATTGACTACTATGTTGGCATGTTTACAAGCTTCTACGGGGTAATGCATATTGTTTCACGCATCTGCACATTTCATATCTGATGTAATCCACGTTTAGTTAACGTTTTGAAAACATTTCAACCTTATAATCAGTAATTGTATTTTCAGGGGTGCCCCACCCGATGTATCAGAAGCAATCGCGACCATGGTTAGCAACTGCACTATTCTTTTGAATAAATCACGACAAGTACCGCCGGGTGTCGCGAAGCAGCCTCGTTCGATAGACCACGTGTTTGGACAAACACTCACCAATCCTGTACGTAATACTAGTGTCATTTCTAGTTATACGTACCATTTATTTAATTTATTTATTGCAATAATAATTTTGCTCTATTTTTATTTTGTTAAAAAAAAAAAACAACAGTTGGTTTCGACTCAGTTGGTGGACCCACTTACAGGCCTTCTTCCTGGAATTTCTGCGAGCTCATCGACGAGCACTAATTTTTCCATTCCTGGAGCTATTGGTAATCTTCCGACTCCAGGTTCACCGGCAAAGTTGTTTACCGGCACCTCTTCTGTCACCCAAAGTGCGTTTTCTAACATTGTTCCAACAGCGCTGGTATCCCAATTACCGAGTCAATTAGGTATGTTGCTACCCCTATTGTAAAAACGTTGTTTTCTTATTAAATATACGTGATTCTGCATTATCATCCTACCATCCCCCAATGTAGGAGTGAGCACGAACACCATTCTTAATTCTGGGTTTGGAAGTGTGGGATCCAAAGCGCCTTATGGCGCCCCACAGAATGTTGAAAGATTAAGACAGGGTCAGTAAATCCTAATATCCTAAAAATTCGCAGTAGGACATTACCATACAACTGCACCCACATTTTGCACGTAAAAACCGCATGTTGCACGAGAAAGTAGAAAATTACCAATTTAGGTCTTACTATTTTTTAAAGCGTTATGATAATTTTCCACCAGACATGTCCACTCTTTTTCCTGAAATCAACCAAGCGGAATACCCTGAAGTAGAAGAGGAAGCAAACAGTTACTTTAAACGTATCTACAGTCATCCATCTCACCCTACTTTGTCAATCGATGAGGTTTTGGAAATGTTAAAACGCTTTCAAGATTCCAGTAACCGTCGGGAAAGGGTAATCACTCATTTAATGTGTTTTTTTGTCGCTTTCTCTGGTTTAGTAAAATTTACTAATCTTTTTTTGTGTTGTTTCTGTTTGCGCAGGACGTTTTCAACTGTATGTTGAGGAACTTGTACGAAGAGTACCGTTTTTTCCCTCAGTATCCTGACAAGGAGCTATACATCACTGCCCAACTCTTTGGTGGTATCATCGAACGAGGTTTAATCACGTAAGTATTTTCAAAAATCGCTTTTTTTCAATTTCCGACCGTCAGTTTTGCTCAAAACTTTTTTGATTTTTAGGTACATGCTTCTTGGTCTTGCATTACGTTATGTTCTTGATGCACTACGCAAACAAATCGGAAGTAAGATTTATTACTTCGGAATTGCTGCCTTGGATAGATTTAAAAGCAGGTGAGGTATCTTTATTTGCGGGCAAATGCCCGGTTATTTTCTCCAAAAATAAACTGCAGCTATGCTCATTTCATTGTATAAGTCTTCCCAATTCCTCTTTTTAGTGAGGTTGTTAATTAAATATAATAAAATATTGTAAACAAAAAATATCAGCATATTTCTCCCCAGGACCTTTTCAAGTCAGGCTGCCCAGCTGATTTACAAAGTCATATGACTGCCCTCATTGTGTTCAATGTAATTTGTAAAAAAAGTCTATTCAACTTGAAATTGTGTGACTCACCAGTGGTTTCAAGGTTATTGGGGGAATGCTCAAAATTTTGGGATCAAGGGTCAAAACAATTTAACATGAAATGATAAGCCTATTCAGATCAATTAGGTTTTAGTGGTCAACAAGGAAGCGACCCTTGATCCATGGAAAGCATGAACTTGCCACCTGCCCTAATTTTGGTCAGTCAAGTCGCACACTTTTGGGGGAGAAGGATCTTGCATGGACATTAGCAAATTTGTGTGAAATTATCTATTTTACTATTTTACCAATCAATTATATGTTATTCTAAATATTTCTGAACTTTTAATTCTTTGAGATGCTTTGTGTTTATTGTCTACAGTAACATATTTTTTATTTTATATCAATTTATAAAGGTTGAAGGAATACCCACAATACTGTCAACATCTCGCTTCTATACCGCATTTTCAGGAATTTCCGCCACACATAATCGAGGTACCGTTTCATTTTAAGTACTGTCACGTGATTTTTTGCAAAATTTGCGGTAGTTTTAATTTCATTTGTTTTTCTAGTATATTGAATATGGGGCTAGATCTCAGGAGCCTCCTAATAAACCTCAAGGACCTGTGCTGCCTGCTGCGATGGCCGCTGCAATAGCTGCTCCACCAGTCGTCATCCCCCCTCCACCACCAAAACCAATACCGAACCCTATCTCTATACCCATTACCACAATTGCTGCTGCAATTGTTTCGAGTATAACTTCGAAGCCTACCACGACTATATCCCACAATGGAAAGGTATGTAATTATGTTGCATAGTGGAACCTCGCATAACGAGCATAATTCGTTCCGGAGTCTTACTCGTAATGCGAAACAATCGCGCAATTCGGGGATTCCCCTATCTACGTCACTCGTTATGCGAAATGTCGCTAGTTATGCGAATTACTCGTTTTGCGAGGTGCTCTTTAATCGAGTTTTCACTGTATTAGTATATAAAAATGTGCGCGCCGAGTGTTATAATGTGAATTATGCTATTCCGTAGCCATCGATTGCAAATGCAACCAACATTGACACGTTGCTGGTAGCCACGGAGAAAGACGACAAAATGGCAGTTCCACCAGAGAACGTCCAGGATAAAATAGCTTTCATTTTCAACAATTTGTCACAGGCGAATATTATTCAAAAGACCGATGAATTGCGCGAAGTTGTAACTGAAGAATTTTGGCCATGGGTTGCCCAATATTTGGTCATGAAACGAGCTAGCATCGAACCTAACTTCCACACTCTCTATGCTAATTTCATGGACACATTGAAAATGCCAGAGTTCAGCAGAGTTGTTGTAAAAGAAACGTTTCGTAACATTAAGGTAACTTCCAGCGATTTTATGACTATGTTCTGTGTTTAAGTCCTGTGTTGAAATGTCTGGAATGTCAGTTTCCAACTGAGCAACTGTTTGTTTGCTTCGGTTTTCATCGATATTTTTGAATTATTTTAACAAAATGTTTTTTATGTACCTAGGTTTTGCTACGCAGCGACAAATCCATAGCAAACTTCTCTGATAGATCCTTGCTAAAAAACCTTGGTCATTGGCTCGGATTAGTTACACTTGGCAAAAACAAAGCTATTTTACAAATCGTAAGAAACATTTCGTGCGATTCTTACTAAAAAAAAATTGGGAAAATATTAATGAGTTTTGCATTTATTTAGGAAATAGACATCAAGTCGCTTCTCATCGAAGCGTATCACAAAGGGTTGCAGGAGTTGCTTTACGTAGTGCCTTTCGTCGGGAAAGTGCTGGAATCTTGCGCTAAAAGCAAGGTAACGCCATCAATCGTGAAAGCGTCAATGTTTTCAAAATTGCCAGCCTTAACAACACCCGTGCTGCTCTTTTTTTCATTAGGTTTTTAAGATGCCGAATCCTTGGACCCTTGCAATCATGACCTTACTAGCGGAACTACATCAAGAACAAGATTTAAAATTAAATTTGAAGTTCGAAATCGAGGTGCTCTGTAAAACGCTCGGCATAGACATCAACGTAAGTAATCGCATCCTTATTTTTAGTCATATTCAATGTTGATACGCGTATAACAGCTTTGGATTTTTAGGATCTAAAACCTGGGGTGACGATGAGAGATCCAGAGGTATACAGTCGTATCGACCACCAGTTATCGCAACCGCAGAAGAAACGGGAAATGGCTCTTCCGATGGAAGAACCCGTACAAGTTAACGTTACCATTTCAACGAGCACACCGACCCAGATGTCCGCAGTTACCACGACTCAATCGGCGATACCCGTAGGACCGCCAGAACCAAAGTTCATGTACGATGACATATGCGTGTCGTCCGTTGCTTCCGTAACTCCTCTCCTTTGTGTTAGCAACCAGGTAATTTTGCGAAATGAAGTGCGGTACAGTTTCTGAAATAATTTGATCAATCCATAATCTTAACTTTTGAATGATTTTAATCTCTTTACAGATTACGCTTTTTCAATCGAATCCTCAACTTAGGACGTATATCAGACCCGCGATCGAAAGGGCAATTCAGGAATGGGCACATATTGTCGTCGATCGGTCAATTAAGATCGGGCTAGCAACGTGCGACCAGATAGTTAAAAAGGTACTGGGAAGTTTTGGTTCTCGGTTCTCAACTCTCTTAAGCAAGAATATATGCGAGATGTTTTTGTATTTATAGGACTTTGCACTCGATCCAGAAGAATCGCGAATGCGTGCTGCGGCGCACTATATGGTTAGGAATTTGACTGCCGGAATGGCCATGATCACTTGTCGCGATTCCTTGCTAATAAGTATAAACAATAACTTGAAAGCTGCCTTTCATTCCGCTCTAAGGGTAAGTCTTATTTCTACAAATAATTAGAGAAAACTGCGCCTCGTGTTAACTTAAATGTGTCTGTCACGTAGAATGGGACCGTTCAACCTACTAAAGAATTGATCGAGCAAGCTGCCACCATCTTGTCCCAAGATAATGTTGAACTTGCCTGTGCCTTTATTCAGCGGACAGCTGTTGAAAAGGCCTTGCCCGAAATTGACAAACGATTTGCAACGGTAGGTCATATTTGACAACTAATTGTTACCCACTCCCCCTTTGTATTGCAAAGGTTACCTCCAGTTGGGGGTGGCTGTGTAACATTGAATGTGAGATATGGGGAACAGCAAGGGTAGCCTGACCCGGGCTTCAATCTTCAGAAGCGCTAGGGGTTTCTGTTCCCGTTTACTTTTGAAGGTAAGATAAGAGGGGTGTCCATGTAGTGTGGTCACAGAGAGAAGAAAGATTTTAGCAATTAACCAGTGTTTATTCTTGTTTAAAACATAGCAGTCACATACAACTTGATTGGGGTCTTTTGACCCAGGGCCTCCAATAACTACACTACTACAACAACTTGACTTAACATTACTAAGGAGGGTAAACCTAACTTAGCTATCTACATACACAATTCCCTAACCCTAACTATCCTAAGGGTTTACAAGAAACATGCTTACCACCGTAGCTGTCCTTAGGTCCAACCGGGGACAAAACTCAAGGGAACCGCACTCCCTTGTTACGTATCTTGTTGATTCCTCTGGTCCGTAGGTCACTGTCTCTGTAGACTGTCTCTTTAGCTGAAAACTCTAGGCCTTTTTATATGATTTGGCCAAGGCTACTGGATTCCACTGCATTCTGGGTAGTGGGATCCGCCTAATTTATTCCTGTATATTAATGAGTTTTGCTGTATTTTTAATGAGTTACTCATATGCTCGGAGGGGGAGTTGGGAGATTGCTGCTTCAGCTTTCCTTTTAAGGTCTTAGTCCGTTAGGGCCGTCTGATGAGATCTGCCTGTTCCAGGCAGCAAGGGCTTTCTGCTGAGATGACTTTAGGGGCCTGATGACTTGGGGATCACTCAGGATGCTTACTTTTCGTAGGGGGGAGCATCTTATTCTGGGCCCCAAATCCAGGCTTCATTGAGTTTTCCGAAACTCCACCCGACCTTCTGGATGTCCATATAAGGAGAAACCTTAAAGTTGTTGTTAGATTTGTCAGCTTCTCCTGTGTCATGGTTTATTCCAGCATACTAATGAGTATTTTCTGTATAGATAATGGGTCACTCATTGAAGCGTAGTTGGAGTTGGGTGTCTTCTTATGTGGTGGTCACTGTTAGGTCCATCTTTGTTAGGTCTGACATTAAAGACCTACAGGTGCCTGACATCAAGGTCTTCCTGTTGAGATGCTTCTTGGGTCCTGACATTTGTGGGATCACCCTGTAGATGTCATTTTTTGAAGGATGTCATCTTTTTCCTATGTCCCCAGACTTAGGTTTCCCATTGTTTTGTAAGACTCCACCCTGCCTTCTTAAGTTTCCAGGTATCCATAATGGATGGATTCGTCATTGGAGCCGTTGGCTTCTCCTGTGTCCCAGTTTTGTAATCCCCCATTAGTATGCATATTTTTGTGTGTTTTCGCAGTTTTTATGCACATTTTTGGACCCCTTTGGTTGCACTAATCCGCTTCTATGATTGGTCCCGGAGGGCCTAGCCCTCCGGCATTTCTCCTTTATAACCCCGTGTTAAATCCAGCGAGGGAAAAGGTGCTAAACGTCATTATGCCACCCGTCCGCAACTCCCCTAGAGCCCGCGTGGGGTTTTTTAACGTTGTTTTTCTGAACGGGGTGATGTTCCTACAACATGCACTGTTGTCTGACGTTGTTTTGATGCTATTCTGCCCCTCGGTCCGGGGATGGGGGGATTTCCCCCATACCATTCTTTTGAGATTCCTGTCACAACGTTGGACCGAACGCAACTGGCCATTAAATCAACGCAACATGGCCCTGTTTTTCAGCGAAACCTGTAGGACCTTTGGGTATGCTGGGGCGGTGTTCACACCGACCACTCTACAGGCTTTTTACCAGCAACCTGCCCCTCCTGCCGTGATCCTCGGGCCGATGGCACCCACTCAACCATTGCCAGCGCCAGTGCCAGTTCCGACCCCTGAGCCAGCTCCGGAGCTCCCGGTGGACCAACCGTCCAGTCCCTCCTTTCGTTTTTTTTTTTCTTGTTGTTGTTGTTTGGTTCACCTTTATTCCATTCACCCCGCTGTCTCCCGGGCAGCGGTTTACGACCTGGTTTTTTTAGCCAGGCCGTCACATAATGTTTATATCTCGTTGTTTTATCTCTTGAAACTGAACTTTTTTGTCTCCTAAAGGAATTTGAAATTCGGAAACACGCGAGAAACGAAGGGCGACGGTATTGCGATCCAGCAGTCCTCACTTATCAAGCTGAGAGGATGCCCGAGCAAATTCGACTAAAGGTAATAAAAAAAACCACAGACTGCTGTATACAAAGCTCGTTAAACATTTGCTCGCTAAACACCGTTTTACCGACGATAGGTTGGCGGCGTGACTAATCCTCAGATGGCCGTTTACGAAGAGTTTGCTCGTAACATTCCTGGATTTCTGCCTAGCAACACCGAGCGAGAAACAGTCTTCGTTTCCAAGCCTGCCGCAGTAAGTCGCGCTACGGATATGTCGATGGACCCGATAACAAATTTATTTGACGGTGACGAATTTGTTTTGCAGTCCTACGGCCCCGATGAAATCGCCCAGATTCTCGACAAACTAGCGTCCGAACTAGATAACTACATACAAGTTTGTATGGCCGTACCGACGAGTCCCCTGGTTGCGGCATTGCACAGCTTACAGGAGTCCGTGTTGTTAGCTCGTAATTCGCGTGAGATTATCACGACCACGTCTCTCCTTCAAAAGGTAACTTTTTAGAATCCGACTCTTGACTGTCGTTTGCAAGTTTGCGTGATTTTCGACTTCATATATCCTGTTTTTACCTAAGGCTGTCGAAGGTCTTCTGGAGCTAATGATTTCCCTCCCGAATGAAAATGAACTCCTTATAAAATTTCGAGATGGTCATCTTTTGGTTTTAAAAGCTCTCCAAGACCCTCGTGCTTACGGCGCTCAGTGGACCAACAAACACGTCACGAGGTACGTTTATAGTTTTTATTTTTGCCGTAACGCCTAGCTCTCCGAGCGGTCTAGTAATGTACGAATTTGCGTAGGTGTTTGATGGAGTGTCGAGAGGATTTTAAATTCAATTTGGAAGCTGTGGATTGCCTCATTCGCAGTCGACTGGTGAATTTGCCACAATACGATCAGCATTTAGCTTTGGTAAACATATCCCAACTTTACGTTTTACGTCATCAAAGATTTTTACCAAAATTTAACCATTGGATCATCGTTCGCTGTTTTCTAGTTGGTCGAAAACGGTAGCAGCTTTATGGCGATTCAATTTACTATGCAACTCTTGAAATTATATTTGATCGACGAACGTCATAGCAGTCCCGTTTCTGAGGTACTCGTTTTATGAATTTACGAACTCGTTTACGGATAGCTTTTCGACATTGCGATAACTCTTTTTAATTTTTGCCTCATTTTCAGAATGATCTAATGAACACCATCGAAGCTTTAGCTAGGATTCATTTGCATTCTAGGCAGTCTCCCGAAGGGTATGCGCACCATCGTTCGGAATCGTTTGGTGTTATTTGAAAAATCAACCCTGTTGCGATCGTTTTTATCCTTAAACCAGGTTAGCGCAACTTCTGGAAATTATACGTGCGAGCAACGATTCGAGCCTTTTGGATCGAGCTCCGGGCGGCCAGACGTCTATAATGCACGTTGCGCAGCATAGACAGTTTGACGATCCTCCGGGGCTTCAAGACAAAACCAGTTACCTTCTCCGTCATTGGGTCGACCTTTATCATTCGCCGAGTCCGATACATATAAGTTTTACCAAATTTGTTCAGCAGGCGAGTACCCCACAGCTCAATTTTGGCCGTTGTTGTTAGCACTCTTCTTTATTTTGATGTTTCTCACCAACCGACGTTTCTCGATTTGCAGATGAATGTGCATGGCATTTTAAAGACGGACGACCTGATCACGAGGTTTTTCCGCCTGTGCGTGGAAATGTGCGTGGAGTTATGTTACCAGACTCTCGGGGAACAAACGGCGACACCGACTCTCGTGCGATCCAAGTGCTTCCACACTTTAGATGCCTTCGTCAGGCTCATCGCCCTTCTCGTGAAGCATTCGGGGGATTCCAACAACACGGTCACAAAAATCAACTTGCTGACCAAAGTCAGTGCATGTCGAGGCGTGCATCAAATGCGATTACCGGGAATTTCGTTCTTACTGTCAAACTTTTTGTTCGCAGGTGCTAAGCATCGTCACGAGCGTTCTTCTGCAAGATCACGACGTCAGGCACACGGAGTTTCAGCAGCTGCCTTACCATCGCATCTTCATCATGCTGCTTTTGGAACTCAACGCTCCTGAAAACGTCCTCGAGATTATCAACTTTCAAGTTTTGACTGCATTTTGGTAATATGCCATCTTTTAAATAATGTTTCCGCGATTGCCGAATTTGTCATCGTGGCAAGTAACGTTTTATATCTCTATTTCGATGC
Source organism: Julus scanicus (assembly GCA_034698625.1). Classification (NCBI taxonomy): domain Eukaryota; kingdom Metazoa; phylum Arthropoda; class Diplopoda; order Julida; family Julidae; genus Julus; species Julus scanicus. The sequence continues at coordinate 6,084 of JAQGBW010000152.1, read as the reverse complement.
AGCAACACTTTTCACGTTTTGAACCCATCGAAAGCTCCTGGCTTTGCTTATACGTGGTTGGAGTTAATTTCCCACAGAGTATTTGTTGGAAGAATGCTCGTTCTCACTCCTCAACAAAAGGTATCTTGATTTTGGCAATTTGATAACTAATGCCGAGATGCGTTGTTTCGTGTTTCAACACGTTAATAACTTTTTCTTTTTTTTTTTTCAAGGGATGGGGAATATATTCTAAACTGCTGATCGATCTGTTCAAATTCTTAGCTCCTTTTCTAAGGAATGCGGAACTATCCAAACCTGTCAGTGTGTTGTACAAGGTAATTAATTGCGCGTCAATCGATGAACTAGCCCGTTTTAAGTTGGCATCCCCTCGCTTATCGTAATGAATTTCTTGCAGGGAACTTTGCGCCTGCTTTTGGTTTTATTACATGACTTCCCGGAGTTCTTATGCGATTATCATTATGGCTTCTGTGATGTAATTCCTCCAAACTGCATTCAAATGCGCAACTTAATCCTCAGCGCATTTCCCCGCAACATGCGACTCCCAGATCCGTTCACGCCCAATCTGAAAGTGGATATGTTGACGGAAATTACCCATGCGCCGAGGGTTTTGACCAATTTTGCAGCTATGATACAGCCGCCGAACTTCAAGAAGGTAGGTCGAATCTTTTCGCAACGTTGTTTTCCTTCGTATTGTTTGCTAAAATTTCTCGGGTTGTTTGTTCGCAGGACCTCGACTCCTACATAAAAACGAGATCTCCCGTAACGTTCCTGTCAGAACTTAGAAGTAATTTGCAAGTAAGTCGAGATTTGATATCTTTCATTGTATCGCTGACTAACCCCAGTACCGCAGTTGCTCACCTCAAGCTTCGCCTCAGGTAAGAAGCTGCATCTCAAGCTTAAGCTGCAGTTTGAGACGAGACCCTACCACAGTTGATCGAAATGATCATTGCTTACGCGAGGTGGAGCTCAAGCTCTTCCTCGTGAATTTATCGTTACTCTTTCCTAGAAATTCTCTTTCCAGGCAGCATGAAGTGATAAATATTGCAAAAATCGTCTGGTATAATTCCGGGCTAAAATATACTTTGCATCATTATCGAGATGGCATAATAAATCGTCTGCCATTTGAATTAGCATGTAAGATCGTCTCAAGGTACCTCCTGACCAACCTTGAGACGCGTCTCACATTTGTCTGCCTCGAGCTCGTCTTGGCAATTTTTCCGCGCAGCTGTGGTATGCATCTGGGATTTGAGACGCAGCTCGGTCTCAAGCTCATGCAATTTGAGCAGCTGTGGTACGGGGGTGAAAGTGTCTGCACGCCAGGTTACTGGTATTGCTCTAATCAACGAATCATCTCGATTTTTTAGGTGTCCACCGAACCTGGAATCCGGTACAATATTCCTCTCATCAACGCTTTGGTCTTGTATGTCGGAACTCAGGCCATTTCATACATCCATAGCAAAGGTTCAACGCCGAGCATGGGAACAATTACCCATTCGTCGCACATGGACATCTTTCAAAATTTGGCAGTCGATTTGGATACGGAAGGTCGGTGTTAGCTCACGCAGTCGTGTCCTCGGTTTACGATTTTTTTCTGATGCCTCGCTTTCTGTCGTATAGGGCGATATCTGTTTCTAAACGCTATCGCGAATCAACTTCGCTATCCGAACAGCCACACGCACTACTTCAGCTGCACTTTGCTGTACTTGTTCGTCGAGGCAAACGCGGAGGCTATTCAAGAGCAGATCACGCGGTAAGTAATTTCGAAATCGTAATACCGGGAAATGTTTTTAGTTCGTTAGATCGTTGAATTTTTATTTCCGAAGGGTTCTTCTGGAGCGTCTCATCGTCAATCGCCCTCATCCTTGGGGATTACTGATCACCTTCATCGAACTCATTAAAAATCCACACTTTAAATTCTGGAATCACGAATTTGTACACTGCGCACCGGAAATAGAAAAGTAAGTATTGTTTCGGCTGTCACTGTTATTAAGGTTAAATGCTACGCAAATTTCGTCTTTAATTTCATATATATCTCTCATACTTTTGGCAGATTGTTAGAATCGGTAGCACGATCGTGCATAATTCAAAAGCAAGTTGAGGTGCTAAACAAATGACAATACGATGCTGGATGTCCTCAACTCTGGGATGTTCAACGACGACTCGCAATCGTCGAGTGCTAAACCGTTTTCACAGGTATTTTGTATAGAAAAAATTGTCACGTCTATAAGTGCATCTTGGCAATAGCGTAACTTTGGTACGTTCGCGTCGCAACACGAATTGCAAAAAAAGTATCGAGTTTGCTTTTAACGGCTGCTGCTACTGCTTCTTCGTCGCAACGAGACCGATTGATCCGATGCATACGAGGTAAAAATCCTTAATTGCAATGACCACAAAGTTTGTATAAAAAAATCATTTGTCATCTGCATTTATCCTCATTGGCTCTCGTTTTAATAAAAATGGCCATTTGTGTTAGTTTTGTAAGTAGGCCCTAGCAGACGTATCGGACAATTTGGGAAAGTATTTTCGTTTGAATTTATTTTTCTAAAGAAATTAGAGAAAAAAACGCTCGCTATGTGATTAAAGCTATTGCCGGTGGGTGTGTAATATTTTTGAATCTGTTTTCCCCCCCCTTCTTTTTTTTGTAGTGGAAACGAGTTTGTTTCACCGTGATTATCTTAATTTTAATTGCTGCGTTTTCGTGTTACCTTTCATATTTACATTATAATTGATATTAGATTGACCGCACCAATCTAATAGTGTACTAGATTATTATTATTATTGGCATAAAAGTGAACTTTCCATGATTATTTTCCCTTAAGAAAGTTTAAAGTAGTGAATTTGTGAATAATTTAAGGTCATCTATTTCAAGTGTTGAAAGTTAATCGATATATTGGTCATTAACATTTGTCAAGAGGTTACAAACAATTTTGTCACTCTCTGTAAAGTTTCGTTTGCTTAAAAATGATGTTGAAAAGACGTATTGCGCCTACTTTAACAAAAATGTAAAAAAAAATAACCGATTGTACATCGTTGTCATATAGAAAATATTCTCGTAGTTGTTTATGTTGTAGGTAATAAAGGTTTTTGCAGGAATCTGATTTGTGGATTTCTTCAAAAAGTATGCCACAAAATATAAGCTTTTCTGTTAGTTAATTATGTATTTAAAAATAGGTTTATTAACATTTAGCCGGTTTTTCTTCATTAAGTCTTGTAAATAACAAACTCGTGTCATACGCTCGACAGAAACGACTCCAAGCGTGACTTCATAGTATTTTCTAAGTTATGCGACTTCAATAATGATTTTAATTGGCAAAAATTTCCTTTTTTATGCTGCTTATTCTTCTTCTTTTTGTTATTATTCCTCGTAGAATCCAGTAACTGTTGCTTACTGGTTCGAAGTACATTATCCACGCTAAAATTCGTAAAAATTGGCGTTTTAAAATGTGATCATATTTTTTTAAGATGATATCAATATGCTTTGACTTACCTTTTTGTTGGTAAACCTGGAATTTTCTTTTCAACTTGTACTGTATTTTCAACGTTTGGCACTGAATGTTGAACTATTAACGAACATAAATCCATCATCATGAAATACTTTTTTTAAGTTCAAGCTAATTCATCGTAATGAAGAATACTTACAACTTTTATTTTTTAAACGCTGATTTGGAGCATTTTCCAATGGCAATTTTGTGCATTTTCTACATTTTAGGCACCTATAAAGCTAATAGAAAATGATATGATGAAAAATGTGACCATACAAATGAACATTTTTTGTATGAACATACAACTTTTTTTTTTACCATTGTAGATGCCCTAGTTTGCACCGAAGTGATGTATTTTTTGTGTAAACCTTTTAACTTCCAAGATGATTCCTTTTGCATTTCTTTTAATTTCTCGATTTCCTTGGGCAATTTTGATTTGGAAGTGATGCGTAATGTGTGATTTCCAGGCACAAAAATTGAGCCGCAAAACCTACACATCCCACGCTGTACTCTTGCTTTCAGAGCTAAAATTGAAACAAGTCTTATTATTGAAACAATTATTGGTGATAATTTAACAATTAAGTTAGATCACTGAATGAAAAATAAGTTCAAACTAACTTGTGGGCATGTCTGTACTTTTTATAAATTGTGACCTGAAATGCAAAGAATGTTTAATTATTGCGTCAGAATTACAATGATAACACAATATAACTATCTAAACAGCTAACATAAAGATTAACAAACTTAATCTAGAGAAATCTGATTTAGGGCCGGTTGCACCAATAAAGGTTAAATTAAAGGTTAGCTAACCTGAGGTTATATAAAACCATGAGTTAACCTCAGGTTTAGCCTCATTGGTTTTCCTCAAGTTAACCAATGGTCAACTGTTAACTTCCTTTGATGCAATGCTTTTCCTAGTTAACTTACGGTTAACCTTAGGTTTAGCTTAACCTTTATTGGTGCAACCAGCCCTTAATAAACCTTTGAAAGATAAATTTTATTTATAATGGATGAATACTTTAAATTATATATTATACATGGTTGGTTGTAATTATTTCTAACATTACATTTTAATATTAGTTATGCTTTCTAATCGATATGGTGTACAAAAAAGCTTAGGTTTTTATCTAGCCTTATTATTAATTTTACTTACCTTAAAACGATTCACAATAAATATAGCTTAAGTATAAATATTTGCTTTATCGATATTTTTTTTTAATCAATGTAGTGGAAAATATCGTTGCATATGTAGCTAATGTATGCAATTACTTTGCCATTTTATTTTATAAAAAGAAATTCGATATTGGAATATCGTTACTTTCATTAAATTTTCATTGGAAACAGTCTGTATTCTTCGATAATTTCCATGCAGGTATGACAATTTCATGCTCAAAGAGATAGGTTTTTTCGTTTAATCCTCCCATTGATCGAACCTTAATAAACATCGTACTTCATGCTGACATGTTAAACACTTGTATTAGATTGAACTGCTTTTTGGCGCTAATTCAACGCCATCTGTGAATTTTCGGCTGTTAACAATATCTGAGACAGCAATCCGTGACGAATCATGGCTGTCCGATTTAACAGTTCAATAAAATTGCTAAGTGTAAACGCATCGCCGCTTTTGACTGCTTTAGCAAATTGATTACTGCCTTTTACAATTCATTCTTTGAATACAAATGTGGTACGTCTGGATTTTAGGATCCACTTCTTCAATTTTTATGACTGCGAAGGTAGAGAAACAAATAATTGAACTATTAATGTTGCGGAAATTATGTTCAGATGCTTTGTTTAACCATTTTGCATCGCGGTCACTGGAATCGTGTTGCCTGCTTTGTTGGAATAAGTAAGCCCCTATAAAGGCCGGATTCTCATCGATCTGTGATACATCTGAACTTTGCATTTTCCATTAAACATATCACGTTTCATACACAACCTGATACACAATGGCATTGTTTCCAAGGGCTGCTGCTACTGATTTAACGCGAACTATCGATACATGTTGTCATCTAGTGTAGTTCATCAGAAGTCTTCCTTAATGAAACCACCTGAATGGTTTTGGGTTTCAGAGAACATAATAGGATATATACAGCGGAACCTCGGTTTACGAACGTCTCGGTTTACGAACTTCTCTGTTTACGAAAAATTCGGTTTACGAACGTCTCTGTTTACGAAAAATTCGGTTTACGAACGACTCTGTTTACGAACAATTCGGTTTACGAACGTCTCTGTTTACGAACAATTCGGTTTATGAACACATTTCCCTGGACCACCAATCAAAGTTCCGAGTTTCTGCAATTGTTTTAGTAGTTCCAGCAGAACATCTTTGTTACTAATAAGTTTTACTAAGTACAGGTACGTAACATAAAAAATATTATAATTTCCAAGGATTTAAATTAAAATCTATGTTAGTTTCAAAGATATATATATAGCCTACATTGCAGATTTGGCAAAAGTTGGTCTCTTGTTTTATCCACGACAATTGCAGATGCAATGGATGACAATCCATTGATGACGTCGATTTGAGTTTGTTTGTTTGTTGATTTTTAACGTTGGCCTATTTCTGCAACACGAGGGCTAAACACCAACGCCAGGGGATGAG
>JAQGBW010000151.1:0-58709 GCA_034698625.1 Julus scanicus | reverse complement strand
ATGTGACCAGTCATTTTGTATTTCCAGTCATTTTACACATTGGCTGGTTTGACACATTGACTGTAACATATATATAAAGGAACCTAGTATTTGGCCCATATGGCGACTCCTAATCCAAAAATTTAAATATACCCACACACAAATTTCCATGATAAGTAATTTATTCTGCTTCCATCTGATATATTTTTAATATTTCGTATTTTAAATTAAAATGAAATTTGAGATTTTTAAATAAATTTAAATTGCAAATATAGAAACATTTAGAAAATTAGAAATCTTAAAATTATGGAAATTTAGTAGCCTTTCTGATCATGGAGAAATTTTCGATTGAATATATTTTCATTTCTCAAATCAGACATGCCCTGTTGGGGCCATTCAAAAAGAACGTCCCAGAAATTCCTCAAAAAATTGAAGTTTTAACTTTTAAAGTATAAAGCAAATTTAGCTATGTGACTAACCCCTAAATAGCATTTTAAAACTCTTCCTTCAAATGTATATCGTATAAGAAAATACCAGTTTTGTTAAAAAAAAAAATAGTCAAAGAAGTCTATTAATTTCAACAGGTTATTATTTGTGTTTACCCCTCGCTATATTTTGAGGACATTTTGATAAGTTTTCCTTGATACTATCTCCAATTACAATTTCTGTGATTCAAAATCAAACAAAAATATTTGTTTTCCACTCAAATTAAATAAGATTATGATCGATTTAGTCCAAGACATCGTTATAGTTATCTAGTTAAATAGACTGTAAATCTAAGTAAATTGGCAACACTTAATATAGTGACGTATTTCAAGAAAATACTCAAGTTTTGTTAATTTGTGTCTGCCCTGACAACATTTTAAAATAAATCTTTGAGAACGTACTAAAAAGATAATATATCTTATCTAATACTGTATATCCTAGTATTTTTACTGTTTTTCCATTATTAATAAAATTGTGGCGAAAATGATTATAAGCCTTCTTAAGATTACTAAATTTTCTACTACTGAAAATTATCTTGCTTTAATTGGAACAATTGATTTATGGTGTCATACTTTCATTTTTCGATCGTGATTAGTATATCTAACAGCTAGTTTAAGAACATAAAAAAGAGGGTTGATCGTTTATAAGTAACAATGTTACATTTTTTAGCAATAATTTTATTTCTTATGCTGAGAAAGGGCCTTGAAAAGATTCCCCTCCACCATTACCACAGTTGCTCAAATCGCATGAGCTTGAGACTGAGCTGTGTCTCAAGTCTGCACAGAAAAATGGCCAAGACGTGGTTGGTTGATCCAACCGGAAACACCGAATTCTGCGGATGTGAATGTGCGCATGCGCACAAACTGATTCTTTCCGAATTAGTCTCGTTCTGAATTACAGTTTAAAATAAACAGTCAAACAACACAAATAAAGCTAATCGACATCATAAATATACTTAATAACACAATAATGATTTAAAAAAAGTTTACTGTGTGATTGATTTACAGTAAATTTCACGCCATTTTTAAAATTATGTAAGTGTTGTATCGTTTCAGTAATAGTAGGCTATTTTTTGTTTTTGTGTTTTTTCAAAAAATCTATGCTTTGAAAACCAGGGCAGATGAGAATTAACAACATGCTGTTTGAAGTAATGAGGTCAACGAGAGTGCCCAGGCCATTGTTTAGGGCCATGGGAGAGTAAAACTAGGGAAATTTAGATAAAGAAACTAACTGAACTTTTCCTGGATCTGGTTGCTGAGCAGTGATTTAGTGTAGCGTTTATTTTAATGTTTTTTAAGTGTAACGATCTGTTTAGTGGTGCCAAAATCAATTAGCAAATCACGAGGTGGTTGAGTGGATTTCCAAAAAAAGGAAAATTTGGACATCCTTCATTGAATTGTTTTCACATCCCATTGTTTATCAGTTAATCTTTATGTAATTTTTGGAAAGTGGAGTTAGTATCAGTCCATCCCTAAATAAATTCAAGAGATAAGATTTAAAAAAGGACTTCGGCAGATAATTTTTGTTGTAATTTAGAAGAGTGCAAACTCCATTTTTATACTTTGATTAGAAATTACAAGAAGGGTTGGTATCAATATGATACTCTACAAATTGTTGATAGTTTCTTAGGTCGAGGACTTGGTCTTGTTTATGCATTGGGAACATTTTCACGCCATTGGAGAAACTATTAACTGGTTATCTAATCTCAAGAATAACACCAGCAACATTTTAAGAAAACGTTTGGTTGTATTTATTGCTTACTGTCATAATCTAATTGATAACGGCAATATTTCCATGCTGGTGATAAATCAGTTGTACAATCTGAATTTTCAAGTGGTTGATCAGATAAAAACCAAAATTAAGGCAAATAAATGCCTATTGAGATTTTTGGTATTTTTCCTATCCTTCCTAGCTGTGTCATTTCCTAGATTTCCAATGAAATATTTGGTAGTAATTTTATTGGCGTCAATCTGCCCATTGTTTTTAACTATAAACTTCAATTTTTATCATTGTGCAATTTCGCTGGTTGTTGTGCATACCCAAGCTCATAATTTCATGAAAGGACCTCATATGCTTTTAAGCTGCCCGAGTATATGGTATTAGGTCAACTTATTATAATACAGAGTGGAAATCATTTTAGCTTAAAACATGTTTCGAAACTATCTATGGGAACCCGTTGAAGTTTCTTACTACGAAGCTTGTCTATGAAACTTTGAAAAAGTTGAGTTTTTCAAAGACTTTCAAGTTTTTACTTGATATTCATATCGCAAACAATTTGGAAGTTGATCATCATACTAAGTGGTGTGAATATGGTCGAATAAACTAAGGTGCTGTTAAAAAACTACTCAAATTTATGTCCCCCCATCGTTCACTACCCACATTTACACTCCCTCATCCCATCCTCCACTACTCAATTTTGTGCCCTTCCCCTCTCATCTTCCACTACTAAAATTCGTACCCCCATCATCCGCTACCCAAATTTGCGCCCCCTATTCTCCACTACTCAACTTTTGGCCCCCATCCTCCACTACCCAAATTTTCGCCCTCCCCTTATCCTCCACTACTCAAATTTTTCCCCTCCATCCTCCACTAACCTAATTCGCACCCCCACCCTTTCCTCCACTACTCAACTTTTCACCCCATCTCCACTACCCAAATTTTCGTCCCCCCTTATCCTCCGCCTACATTTTCGCTCCCCCCCTCTCCCCCTCCAGCCACCATTACACAAATTTGCGCCCCCATCCTTCACTACCCAAATTTGCGCTCCCCATCCTCTACTACCCAAATTTGCGCCCTTGCCCCCCTTTCCCATCATCCACCCTCCACTACCCAAGTTTGCCCCCTTCCCTCTCTCCCATCCTCCACCACCCATATTTGTGCCCCACCAACCCCCATCCTCCACTACCCAAATTTGCTCCCCCCTCTTCCAACCTCCACTGGCATTTAAAAAACAACATTGTTTGTATATTGTGCTACTTAAAATAAGTGTACTTATCAAGTCTCAACAATAATGAGTTTAATATATAATCCAACAAATCCATTTTAATACTTTGAGCGTCCCTTTGGCACCCCCTGTAGACTATATAGAGTTTGTCAGAAACTCGAATATCAATAGTTGATGTTTGAAAACTACGAGTGCTTAATTAGCAAAAACAGAGAGATTAATAATATAGAGCCGCGAGTGAGGTGTAATTAAATGTGCATTTTAAAGATTATTTGCAAGTAGGGCGATGTGCTCCTACTACTACTGCTATAGAAGTTCTAAGTGATGGTTGCACCTTTATGCGAGGTATTGCAATGTAGAGAATGCAAGTTTCGAATCACACAAGTAAGCAAGCGGGTCACTGTGCCCCACTTTAATTTCAAGTCCATTCTCACTTAAAAAGTCGAAGAAACTGGTCCGGCAAGGTTTTTACGCCGAATGTATCCTTCGTTTCGTGTTGCGAACTGGCATACCTGACAATTGATTCGATGCCTTATACACGGGTGTCAGACTTTGCCAACGCACGTAGGCTCAACTTTATCTCTCTAAATACAAAACTCACTCTCTGCATTTTGCTATAAGTGTGGAGTAAAGTGTGGGAGCAGGTTCAGTCAGTGCTTGAGCTGCCTCTGGTTCGCACCGTACGTACGTTCGGCCTCATTCAACCCTATATACCTCCTCTTTCTTGTCTGTTTACCTTCGTGCTAAAGGCGAATGACTTTATGTAAGTTGATTTTTTTTTTATATTTTTCATTTCTATAACATATCAGAAATAGGAATTACAAATAACTGTACTTTTTGAGATAATTGTCAGAAACTTATTCTTCCTAATGGGATTTTTAAAGTATCGACTCAGTTCAATTCAGTCAGCAAATAAATGCCATATGGTAGGGGAGGTCGTACTAAACCATTTCAGGAAAATACGTCAGTAGCGACTTAGACATTTGAATTTTTACTAAATCTGGACTTTCGCCATCTAAAAGGTCCAATAGTAAGAATCCATCTTGGCATGAAGCTCGGTCAAAGGCGATTATGTCTACTCCTAGAGTGGTCCTTAGCCTAATCACCTTAGACGTTAAGAATATGGGCAATAAGATGTGAATTACAGGAAAGATTAAACGTTTGAATAAGTCCTTAATGTAATTTTCAAAGTATTGACTCAACTTAGTACCCTACAGTCAGTTAAATAATGTTATATGGTATATAACATTATCACATAGTATAACACAGGGGAGGTCGTACCAAACAATTTCAGGAAAATACGTCAGTAGCGACTTAGACATTTGAATTTTTACTAAATCTGGACTTTCGCCAGGAAGGCATAAAAAGACCAATAGCTCGGTCAAAGGCGATTATGTCTACTCCTAGATAGGTCCTTAGCCTAAACACCTTAGACGTTAAGAATATGGGAAATAAGATGTGAATTACAGGAAAGATTAAACGTTTGAATAACCCTTTTTTGAATAAGTCCTTGATGGAATTTTCAAAGTATTGACTCAACTCAGTACCCTACAGTCAGTAAATAATGTTATATGGTATATAACATTAACACATAGTATAACACAGGGGAGGTCGTACCAAACAATTTCAGGAAAATACGTCAGTAGCGACTTAGACATTTGAATTTCTACTAAATCTGGACTTTCGCCATCTAAAAGATCCAATAGTAAGAATCCATCTTGGCATGAAGCTCGATCAAAGGCGATTATGTCTACTCCTAGAGTGGTCCTTAGCCTAATCACCTTAAACGTTAAGAATATAGGAAACATGATGTGAATTATAAGAAAGATTAAACGTTTGTATAATAACCCCTTTTTCGAATAAGCCCTTAACATGTCCCAATTTAAAGAGTGGTGCATTTCTGTCACAATCGCGGAATGATGGTAATTCATGGTGGACTATGGATATGGCCCATCCTGTGAGGGTTCCAAATAGAAGCGAAATATTCCAACATAGGGACTTCCGTGTTTAATTTCAAACTTTATCACACCTTGACTTGTGTACAGGTAAAAAATTAAATTATACCGAGTTTTGGGTTTAGCATACAACCGTATAATTCAAAACCACCAGTTCATATATGTTTATATAAAAAATGTCCCATATAAACATAGGTGTTTGAAAGTATAAGAATATGGAAGTAATCTAACTAGAGCATGAGAAATTCCTGACGTATTCAAAGTATATTACACTACAGATAGTATATAAAAAACCTAAATTGCAGTTAGTCTGGGATAGAGATAACCGTGCAGTGTACCATTTATGAAATTATATTAAAATCGAAACTAGATAATGGTTTTATCCGATAAATTTCACCCCTGGAGCGTATCAGTGGATCATGCGAAAAAAAAACATTTTGAACATAGAAAAAAAACTAACCTGAAAAACTAATTCTGAAGAATTATGTTCATCGCCTATTCAGCACAATTTAACTAATAAGCCAATTTTTTTTGCATTTTTTTTATCATATAGGGTCATAGGACATTGGAAGCGATTGAGGAAAAACTTGTTTTCAAAGCATTCACTGGGGTGAAAGTAAACAAAAGAAGTAAAACTAATAGTTTCTCCAGTAAAAGCATAAATTACTGGTGACTAAAAATTGGTCATACCATAACTAGGACAGCTAGAATACTTGTTTTTTTTGTTCGGTGCTAATTTCTCCCCCTTATTAACTATACAACCAAAACATTCACCCCTGGGAAAGAATAGAAAGTGGTTATCAGCTTTTTTTTTAAATATAACTAGTCTGCAATTGTACTACTTGGAAGAAAAATTCGATTAAAACGAATTGTTGTTTTTTGGGGATAAAAAAAGTTAATCGGGATATAAGCTAAAAAAAGATTGAAACATGGATGTGGCCGGACTCCAACAAGAACTGAAGCAGTTTGGACAAGAACATCTTCTTCAGTTTTGGCCTACGTTAAACCAAGATGAAAAACAGTTTTTGTACAACGACATCAAGAGCATCAATTTGGAAGAAGTAACGCAGATTTTTGAAAAAGCTTCTGCGGAAACTAATGAAGATGATGAGAAACTGGACGACAGGTTGCAACCTCTGCCATCGGACCTTCATGGAAGTATTACAAGAACGAATTCTGGGAAACTGAAACTTTATGAAAATGAAGGTAAGCCACCACAGAATTTTATTTCGATAATTTGGTAAATTAATGTCTTCAGTAACTGAAGGGGAATTTGCACAGAATAGTTGTGTAGTATTCAAATAATTAAAATTGTTATGTGACTGTTAAAAAATCAGAGAATTCTTGTAAATACAAAACTTATTTCTTAAAATCTTCAGCAGAAAACTGTCTTAGAATCTCAGAGCATATCATAAAATCTTGACCATGCATCCTTTAATGAACCTCTATATAGAGTCTGGAGACTGGTCAGCCTTTGTCAAGGTAAAGGGTGCAACATGTTTGTATAACTTGTTGACCCTGTAACTATATGAATTTCGTGCATTACGCCCAAGAAAAAATCAATAGTTAGTAAAAAAAGTTGACAAACCAATTTAAAAATTTCCACAAAAAAAACTGGAGCACTGCAATTAAAATTTAACACGAGGCTAACTAACCCACTCGTTTCTGGCAAAATAAAATTAAAAATGTAATATGATGTAGAAGACAAAAAATTGACTTAGTTGTAACACTGTCATTAACACCTGTTACTGTGATGACTGTAAAGTTGTGTATGCTACATTGTATTTGGGGTTACAGGTTCTTGAAAATAATCTAAATTGTTTGGATAAATTGTTGAAGTTTGTGGAATAACCTCTTTAAACACATGAGTTGGATGAAATTCTTCGAGCTATTCACAAAAAATGAGATACAGATTTATAAATGGTTTGACCCTTAAGGATATAACACAGGGTGGGGCTAGGGCGTCGTGAAGTTTGTATGTGTTGGAATTTGTGCCAATTAAGCCCCTTTTTTTGAGGCAAACCCGTGTGAAAAAGTGGCCAGATATCAAGAAACCAAGGCCGGCCAGGTATGAGTGACTCAGGAAATGCAAAACCAAACTTTTGGTGACAGACAACTTCATTGTAATGCAAAGAATAAAACAGTCATTATTTGCTAAAACTCGCTTTCAAATTCTGCACAAAAGTTATGTCTGAAACTAAGTGGGTAATCGATAAATTGTCGTTACATTACAATGTAGCCGCTCATGTGTTTCTTGACACGTTTGCACTCTTTACAAACGTTTTCATCAATAACTATGACGTCATTCGACCAATTCATCATATTTTTTTTTTATCAAATGCGTTGCTACACTTCTGTTTGAGAATATCGAGTTGCGATGGTGGAAATAACTTTGCTCAATATCCTGAAGTGCACCTGTTGCCCAGATGGTATCTAAGCGACCATTTTATACAACAATATACCTTCATTAGCTTAACAAATTCCCATTTGCAAAAATTGCACAAATATTGGTATTTCAAGGTTGCTACAGGAGTATTTACATCAACGTCTAAAATCTCCCTTCCCCTTGTAAATGAGGATCAGAAATCATGTAAAAGTAGACAGGACACATCACCCTTAATTGGCACAATCCTACTAATTAAGAATGTTAACATGGTCAAAACAACCACTAATAGCCATGTTTTCAATTTTTCTTCTCTTACAAATGACAATAACAAAGTGTTTTGCATGAAAACATTCCCATGTATCAATAATAACTTAACTTTGTCCCCTTCTCATCAAAGTCTAAGATTGTAACTACAACAGAAATGAAATCTTGAAAATGTAGCAAATAATTTTAATACATGGTCGTGAAAACAAAGACTAGCATCGCGTGATTTCTTTGAAAAACTTGAGGCAAAAAAACCCCACGCTTTTTGATGAATTGGTGAACCCCTTAGGTGCTAAAAACCTATCCTATTTCTTGAAAAATAGGCAGAGTCACCATACGACTATTTGGCATTTTAAATTAACCCTATTAGGGAATTTTGGCCGCCCTGTTGCTCCAAGAAGGTAATGCACTTGCGTTTCTGTGTCACAATTTGGATGTTTTAACTTATAAAAATTGGTAGGTGCAAGGGGGCAAAGCTCAAGCACCACTTGAAAAAAACTGGAACAGAAAGTATGTAGCATTCGACGCATGTCTGGTCTAGCTAACTAAAAACCTACTTTATAAATGTAGGTGTCAGGACGTAATCTTCTTCCCTGCATTTAATTTCATCTTTTCGGTGCCATCATCTATCTGCACCTTAGCCTAAGAATTTCAGGAATTTTGTGTGGGTTTTTTTTTATGCAAAGACCCGTCGCCAGAATCTCAAAAGCAACGAGTAGTTTGTCAGACTAGAATTAGAGAAAATTAAACACTCAAAGGTAGACTGGGGCTAGCCAAATAAAAAAAACCAGTTTGTCTTATTTGGGAAAGTTGCATTACTATCAAATGGGGCAACGTGAAATAAAAGGGGAAATCAAAGATGTGTACCCCCTACTTGGAAGGTATCAGATGAAGTACAAGCCATGATTTCCCCGTGGTGCAGAGATGATGATTTGACAAGAAAAGACTAGTTCCTGTATTAGAGTTTTGGAATATTGAAGAGAGATGTACGTAGTACCACCATATTGGTTTTTCTTGCCTGAGGACCAGTTTTCATAGTCCATGATTTTGTTTACTGTCGTGACACCCTAACATGAAGTTGTTGTTTTTTATTTATCTAAAAAAAATAGGATTACAGCAAGTGGCTGATGGACGGGTCGGAGTACTACTGCTGGCCGGTGGTCAAGGAACGCGGCTCGGTGTCAGTTACCCCAAAGGAATGTACAATGTCGGTTTGCCATCAGGGAAAACCTTGTACCAGTTGCAAGCCGAGCGCATCCGGAGACTGGAGGAACTGGCTTTCAAACTGACAGGAAAGGAAGGAAAAATACCTTGGTAAGCATCGTGACACTGCACTGGTCAGTTAACTGGTTAACGGCAGAGCCATCGAAACATGCTACTATAACTCGTAATTAAAACGACCGTTAACTAATACAGGGTTGCATGTCCTACCTTTAAAAATGAACCTCGATAAATAATGCCGAGTGTCCTAAACCTATAATCAAAGATTAAAACAGATTAGGTGGAAACTCTCGGCATTATGTGATATAAAATACACGAGAATTCCTTAGAAATTCTTGCAAGTTATGTAAAAAAAACACCCAACATATCCAGTCAGTTTCTTGACAGATGCTTTCCTTTTCGAGTTTATCCTCGGTGGAATAAGCTGTCCCTTTGTCTCCGAAAAAAATTATTTGACTGCTCTAATTTTGCCTGCATTAGAGGTTGTAGACATTGGAAGAGAGCTTTAAAATTGTTTATAATTGAGAATTTGTGAAATTATAAGTGTATACGCTTTTGTCTTCCCTTTACAGAAATTGTGTGCCACGAAAGTGGACTAAAGACCGTTGCTTTAATCAGCATCTTAACGGCCACCGCCGTATTGTACTCTTGGAGTGTTTTAGACAAATAAATAAAATCAGTAGATACGATGCATGTATGGTGATACCCGTGCTGGATCAAAATCTCGAATTATAAAATAACTTAAAAATAATCTCGAGAGGCAAAATCTCGAAAAAAAAAAATCTCGACAGTATATCAGTATGTTAAGTTAAGTTAGCGATAAGATTAAAAGCGAGCAATCTTTGGTCGAAATTCGTCTTACCCAAGATGAAGCTGTCTAGGAAATTTCGGATTACCCTTTTTGATTTTTCGATTATTTGGTTTTCAAGATTTTGATTTTTGATGTTTTTTGATTCGAGATGTTTTCCCCTGAGATGTTGACCCAGTTCCGGCGATACCTAATGCTCTCTTAAAGAATGTAACATCAACTCGAAAATATTCCTTTGTAAAATTAAGTTTTTAATTTTTGAACTTTTTATCCGCAGGTATATCATGACGAGCGAACACACAAAAGAACCTACACTGGATTTTTTTGCAAAACACGGCTACTTTGGTCTCGATAAAGAAGATCTGGTGGTATTCGAACAAGGGATGCTGCCGTGTTTTACGTTTGATGGAAAAATAATCATGGAGAAGCCTCATAAAGTCGCACGGGCTCCAGGTTTGTTTATTCAGAGAAGCCACTTTCGATAACCGAGCAAATTATTACGTCAAGTACTTAAATGGGTCAGATACGATTAATAGATCTGCCTCTTGTTTTACATTCATGGAATGTCACAATATATCTGATTAGGTGTTATTTGAATGACACAGCTTAAATAAATAAGCGCGTGCGATGAACGACAGATAATAATCGCTAGACTAGTTCAAACGATTTGGTTTCAAATTCCTCGGATTGATGTACAAGGAACCGCTCGTGTTTCTGCAATCTAATGTAGCATCACAGATATTTCAACACCAGAATGGTTATCATTCCATTATCAATTATTTCTTCACGAGCTTTTATGCACACACCCCATTTAATATTTCATGGCAATGCTTTCGTAGTTGAATTCCAAGCAAAACAAAGATTACAAATATCATCGTAATTCAAATATTAGAATGATATACTGTGCAGTTGATGCAATGGTTAAAAAATGGCAGTCTAATGACTGACAAAGGGTTAAACGTATCACTCAGAATGTTGCGCAATTTCTCATCCGTTAAGTATTTTTGGGTCAGTAATATTGCTCTTCTAAATTCCAGACATCAAGATGTAGCTAACTAAAAGGTTTATTTTTCAGATGGCAATGGGGGATTATATCGTGCCTTAAGAACCAATTTTATATTGGACGACATGGAGAAAAGAGGCGTAAAATATCTTCACGTGTACTGCGTGGACAATATTCTCGTTAAAATGGCCGATCCCATATTCATCGGATACTGCATCACTAAAGGAGCAGAATGCGGCGCCAAGGTAACGACCGCAGATCAACATTACCGAGAATCGTTACTACCAAATAAAAGATTATCCACACCCCACCCTCGTGAAATATATTCCCGCAATTGCATACATCTTAATCCAGTCGTTACGAAGCTTACCGAAATACGTATGTAAACAAGGTCAACGATTTGCATTCCTAGGTTGTGGAAAAGTCTTTTCCGACAGAGGCTGTCGGCGTGGTGTGTCGCGTGGATGGAAAGTTTCAAGTCGTGGAGTACAGCGAAATCTCGCTAAAAACTGCACAGAAAAGGAATCCCGATGGCCGGCTAACTTTCAGTGCCGGTAGCATTTGCAATCATTTCTTCACTTCAGAGTTCCTCAAAAACGTAGTCAAGTAAGGAACCCACTTAGTAACTGAAAGGGACGGAAATGGCGTTTAATAAATAACTAATTGGGTTTTTCCCTTTTTTTTATAGCGAACACGAAAAGTTACTTCAACACCACACTGCCAAAAAGAAGATCCCGTATGTGGACGACAACGGCAGATGCAGCACTCCAGAAAAGCCCAACGGAATTAAAATGGAGAAATTCGTATTTGACGTGTTCCAGTTCTCTTCGTAAGTAACACTACCCCCAACAATTTAACTTATAAACAATAATCGGTAAAGTTAAACGCTAGCGATTCTTGCCAAGGTATTTTTGAAGATGATGAGGTTGATGAATTGGATTTTATCATTAGATGATAGTGACATCAACAGACCGCTCTAAATTTTGCAGGAATTTCGTAGTCTGGGAAGTCCTGAGAGAAGATGAATTTTCTCCACTCAAGAACAGCGACGGAGCGGAGAAAGACACTCCAACGACTGCTCGCCACTCTCTTTACTCTCTGCATCAACGCTACATTCTCGAAGCAGGGGGTAGATTTGTGGACGAGGAAGGCGAAACAATACCACTAATACCAAGGTAAGCAAATGTCTTTAACCTAAACTCCGTACATGTCCCCTTGCTTATCCCAGTACTGGCCTAGATTTTGAGTTCTTTTTATCCTTTTGCCAAGTTTATTTGCACAGCATTTGTGTTTTAGGCTTTTTAACCCCTATTTCTGTTAGTGTTTTAGTTTGTTTTTTTTGCATCACGTGTCTAGCATGTGTTTTTGTTGACGTTTTATTTTTACTTCTCTAAACTTTCATTACATCTGAAATTTTTAAGATGAAAAAGTTGATCTAAGAAATGATGTCATAATTATTAGTCCTTTGCTCAATGAGTGATTTACGCTCTAAATCTTGGAAGTAAAACCTCATCTTGAAAAACCCTTTGAAAACTTGAATATTGCTAGCAACTACAGTAGAATCCGCTTAAGAAGTTTTTCCCTTTAAGAAGTCTACTTTTTTCAGTCCTGAAATAAACTCCATAGAATTAATGTTAAGGTTTCCCAAGTATAATATACAAGTCGAACCTCAAGGTCCTAACCCTCTTTTCACAGTTTCTCAAATCGCATGAGCTTGAGACCAAGCTGCGTCTCAAGTTTCAGATGCATACTACAACAGCACAGAAAAAATGCCAAGACGAGCTCAAGACAGCCAAATGTGAGACTCGACAACTGTGGCTTGAAATGCAGCTTAGAAAAGATGAGCTTTGAGCCTTAGAATTCGCTAAAATTCACGATTATTTGAAAAGAGAAGCTAATCCCTTCTTTGACCCGAGTGAAAGCTGTGAAGGAATTGCATATGCTCTTAAGTATTCAGTCAAAGAAATAATGATGAAAAAAAGCGACCGGACAAATGCACAAAGAATAATTTTAAAATCGTGGACGGTTAGATTTGAGCTCGTGTGAGCTTTTTTTACCTTTAGCACATCTGTCCTAGAACCCAATAAAGGTACAAATAATTCCTCAAACGAAACACGAATTAGTTATTTTCATATACCATATTTTACGGACTATAAGACGCACCTTAATTTTTAAGCAATTATTTTTAAAAACAAGTAGGATAAAGCCGGGTCGTACATGTACGTATATACAAACATATGCCCTCCGGGTTTGTTTCAGCCGCCATTTTGTAAATATATGTAAATAAAAAATTTTAAACCTATTAAATGTCTTTAATAGCTGCACAATTTTGATATTTACATATTTAAAAAAATGGCGGCTGAAACAAAACCGGAGGGCAAACTTTTTTGCATATGTTTGTAAAAAACATGTATATACGTACATGTACATCTTGGTGGAGACCTGGCTTAAGACGTGAGTGTAAGACGAACCTGAATTTTGGAGGCAATTTTTTGAAGAAAAAAGTGCATCTTATAGTCCGTAAAATACGGTATTTAATCTTCCAGTTATGACCGCTCTACTTTTTGCTAAACTTTCCCAGTTTAATAAGTTTCCCCACTTACAAGGTTCTAAAACTACGATCCATCAAAAAAAACTTCTTAACAGGGTTCTGCTGTATTTTTGTGTGACTGCCTAGTTGTTCAGCAATATCTTGCCTGTCCCACCCCCTCCCTCTTTTTTATACTTGTACCGCTCTGCCTGAATTCAAGCATGCCGTAGTTGAGTCTTTCTGTACTGCTCCTCCTGCCTGTTAGCCCTGTATCCTCTCAGCATGGAGTTGGAAAATCCTCACCCAATGGCACTTTCAATGGTTCTCTGTGCAATGGTAAGAATGGCACCAATGGCCATGGAGACTACAATGCCAACAATCAAACCAATAACAACTGGTAAGTTTGTATTTGATGTGACTTTTTTTCTCACAAACTTGGGATAATGTTAAATTGCACTGAAAATAACCACGGTTTGTCTTATTTGACCTGCCATTTATATCAGAATTGTTTTTTGCAGCCAAAAATCTTATCTTGGGAATCATCAATATGTTACATGTGAAATTTCTCCAATATTATCCTATGCTGGAGAGGTAAGTCATAATCATAATTTTGATGTCATCTTAATTAAACTTCTTCAAGGCCCCTATAAAAAGGGAATGCTATTACCGTTAAAAAATATAGTAAAATAGAATTACATGTTTCATTCAAGGGTCTGGAAGAGTTAGTCAATGGCAAAAAATTCACACCACCTCTTGTGCTGTCCGGTCAAGGCGAGAAAGTGACCAATGGCAAAATGGATGACATCGACAGTAACAAAAAGAATGGCGATTGTCTGCTATAAACAGTTCAGACCTCGTACACGTACAACAACTGGGACCAACATCACCGTGACCACTGCATTAGGAAGCAGCAAATACGACCATTTGCTTTTTAAAAAAGCCTTTTTACCTGACTTTATGGATCACTTGGATCTACCACATTCCGAGTGTCATCAAAGACCAAGATATCGACTTATTACATTTGCTGACCTGTGATCTATCTACAATCATGTTTGCCTTATAGGCAATACTTTTCACTGCTTCTCTGTACAACGTTCAACTAGCTTAGAAGAGCATTTCAGATAGCTTAGAAATTTATCTCTTGGGCAAATCCTCTCTCTTGAATACTTGCAATCAAGAGCTATTTATCTTGTAAATAACACGTTTCTGGTATGTACAGAAGATTATTATTAACTATTATCAACGAATATATCTGGCTTTTGTATTTAAAAAAAATCAAATATGCTAGTAAGCAACATGCCTTAGATTTGAAAACCGAAAATAGACCCTCGATAATGACTGCATTCTTAAATTCAATGTAATGGTGGATATTGCTGTTGATGCGCCATAGTTCATAGGCACGTAGCACGTGATAACAGTTTTGTTAGCTATCCAAAATGATGATTTGTCTACTGTCACCGAACGTGACTTTGATGCTTGCACAGAATTGCCCGTATTTCCTCGACAAGAGAATTATTTAAGAAAATTGTGTTATTTTTTAATTGAAGTGCAATTGTTTTTTTTCTTTCTAATATTTAGGTTGGGAATCACTCGGTGTACATATATAAATATTTAGATTTTTCTGGGGGAAATGATTTTACTGTTGTTCGCTTTTCAAGTGTTAATAGTTGTTGTTCTTATAATTATAAAAAATGTGGAGTGGAACTGTCAAAATACTCTTATATCTGTTAATAAACATTTCCACTGACAAAATGTCCCTAATTGTCATTTTTAGCTTTCTATGATAGGCTAATTTATCAAAACGAGGCAACTTTAACCGAGTTGCGAAGAAATTAATTGGCGTTTGATTTTAAAACATGTATTTCTCGTATTATACGGAAATCCGAGGAGTCTACATAAGATAAGTGCCAGTCTTCATTTTAAAGAAACCTGTTCGCTGTATTTAAAAAATCTGAGCCGAGACTCTGACCTGATTCTGTCGTGGAAATAATGGACTAATGTACACCATTTTGATCAAATATTTGTAAACACGCGTCTACTTTTATGTAAGCCACACGTCATTCAAATAAGTCGCGATGAACACTTGTCTTATTGTTAAAAAACCAACATAATGGACCGTGATTTACTCACCAAGAATGTAGAAATTCCTCGACTTAGGCGTCCAAAATATCGACATTATCAATCAAATCACTAAGATGGAAAAATCTAGTATAAAAAGTGTGTCCACATTGTCTCTCGACAGCATTTACAAAAAGATTTAAGCAGGTTTTTAACAAATAATGTTTTCAGAAAATTCTGATTAAATTTGTGCTAAGCTAAGCAATTGAAATCTAAAAACTGATTTTATCAGTTGTAGGTTGATTACAGTTTTATAGTGAATAAATAAAATTATTTACGACCAAACATACTGTGGTTTGTTAAAATTCTTAAAGTCTGACGCATCAAAACTTCTGCTAAAGCGATCCCTAGTTTTCAACCACCAAAACACAACAACTAAACGCAAAAAAGTGAGACAAACTTATCAAAACAGATGTCTATGCACTTTTGTAGCGATAGAAATTTAATTAGAGAAATATCTGAAATCAACAAATTAAGTGATAACAATGCAAGTCGTGTGCTGCTTTAAATAAATATTTTGGCAATAGCTTATTTATTTTACTTATTAAAGTCCTCTGCATTAACATATTCGAGAATAGTATTTATAATTTATTTTTTTACAGCTATCACACGGCAAGAACTATGTGTCTGCCGAATCACTCGTTGCAGAGTGGTCGAGATCGTCCTATAACGAAAACGTGATAAGGTTGTAGACAAACTAACGAGTTGGGTGGGGAGACTAAAGCTACAAAGTAGAACGGAACACTCGAGAATAGGCTAGCCAGGCATAACTTACCGAATCCTCTGGAGGAAGGTTATCCAGTTGTGATGCCAGAAACAATAATCGCTCGGCATGGGAATTGTAAACTGTATTAAGTTCCGGATTGATGACGGAATACCCTGGGCCCTTTCGGACAATAGTAGGAAGTGGTGCAGGTGCCGCTGCAGATGGTGGTGATTGTATTTCGCAACCGTGAACATCCTGAGCTTCACCACCATCGGTCTCCATCTGCTCGACAAACCCCATCGAAATACTCAGTGATTCATGCTGGAACAACATGGAGGACATTGTTAGAATGAGTTTCTACTAAATGTAGACATTCGCCAGGGAGGCTATTCCATCGTCTAATCGCATGCAAAAAAGAAGGACCAATAGTAAGCTTCCGTCTTGGCACAAAGCTCGGTCATAGTTGCTCGGCTATAGTTGTCGATAGGCGTTAAAATATGGTAAACAAGATGTGAATTACCAGAAACATTGAAACGTTTGAATAACCCCATAGATAACTTCGCGTCTAGACCTCAACGTGTCCCAATTTAGAAAGTGGAGCATTTCTGTCACACTCGCAGAATGTTGGTAACTGCCCTTAACAAATCTGGTTGCCCTGCGCCGGACCATCTCTATATCCTGAATATGAACCATCCTGCGAGGGTTCCAAATAGGAGCGCAATATTCCAACGTAGGGCGAACCAGAGTTGCGCAGTCAGTTTCCTTTACATTTCCTGTTGTTGTTGTTATACAGTTTATATTTATTGGAGCCTATATTTATACCTATTTTAAATGAAATGCAAAAGAAAATAGGGGGTTAATGCTAGACTCATAAATAATTTTTTTTTCGCTCAAAATTCCTACGGTGCCATTTTTTGCGGTGCGTTTCGCGAAAAACAATTGTGGTTTTGGTAGTTTTCGCGAATTGCTTATATCTGGATCCCCAGTTAGAGGTTCACAGGTCCGAGGTTTTTAATATCGTACAACTCTTTTAGGCTTCCGATAACCTCGGCCTGGACCCTGCTATTCCTACAATGAACCAGCAGGTCGTCCACGTAGACAAGAATCAGTGCATCCCATCTCAACCGATAGACGCACTCACATGTGGCGAGTGGAATGAACCCACGAGACTGCAGCTCCTCATGCAGAGTACTCCACCAGCATCTTCCAGCTTGGTGGAGCCCGTATAGATTTTTCCAGTCTCCAGACACAAGGTGATGTTTGATTTCCCGCACATTCTCGAAATGCGCTGCACCAACAATTTTTGTGAAATGGCAATTCCAAGAGAGGTTTTTGGTAACATAAACCCCAAAATACTTGACAGAATCAACGACAGCGAGTTAATACATCATTTCGGCATTACCATCTTCATTGTGTGAGCTCATAGTGATAAAAAAGTAAACTCAAAATTAAATGATGCCCTTACCACACTAGGTCCTGAAGCTCCACCTGCATTTCCTCCTTTCAAGCTATATCCATGTCCATGGAAAGGAGTATGACTAGAAAGTATTTGTTGGCTTTTGCTGATAAAAACACCACTGGAAACGGCCATTTCATCCTGCTTGTCCTCGTCGCTGTCTTTACTGTGAAACGAAGACATGGCACCCATGGTCTCCTCGTTTCCATGCAACCGTGACGCCCTTTCCTCCACCCCTCTCTCGATGGGATAATGCCCGTGGGGCTCCAGGCAAAGTTCGAGGCGATCTTGTTTGGCATTATATTGAAACACCTTGTCGGGCAGGATTGGCAGCCGACAATGCTTGCCATCCACTAATCCAACATCACGTTTCATTTGAAGATACAACAAGCCCCCTGCGGTAAAAAGTTTGGGTTTGCTCTGCACATGTGTCCAAATACTTTGTTTCATCAAGGTGGCTGTCAGTAACAATGAAGCAATAGCAGTGTCCAGATTTTCCATATTCACTGAAACAGAAGAAAAATGGCTTTAGATTTTTCCTAAAAAGCCAGACAGACAGACTTACACAGAACCCTCAGGCCGCACATTCTAATCATTTAACGATTATGGTACTGTATTTTACAGACTATAAAGACGCACCTTAATTTTTAAGCGATTTTTTTTTTTAAAAAAAACCAAGTAATATAAGACGCACCTGGATTTTTGAAGGCAATTTTTTGAAGAAAAAAGGGCGTCTTATAGTCCGTAAAATATGGTATTAATATTTTTCTAATTGTTGACATCTGCATGTTTTCCGTAAACAAACATGTAAGTGAATATCAAATTTTACATGATTAACCAATACACTGTCATTAAGTTTCATTTTTACAGGAATTTTTTGTTCCCAAAGCTGCCCCTTAACTTATAAAAGGTCTTTCTTCCTGCTAAGGTTTTAAGATATTTTTTCTGGAATGTTGTAAATGCCTCCAAAAGTGCTTTAGGGGCCACTTAATTTAAAAAAAACCCATGTATTTCTGAGATTTTCTTACCATTTCGCAAATCTTGAAGTCTATTCAATACGTTTATATTGTCGCTCAAAGCATCCTGACTGTCGCTGCTAAATTCGGTTGCTATTCGAGAAATGTAAGAATAAGGTGAATTAATGCACCAAAATAATCATAAGCTCCGTCTACAGATTTAATTATATTTGGTATTCATACATTCGACTACATCTTGGAAGATTTCTACCGACACCTTATCACCGGAAAGAAAAGGCAATATGAAATCCTCCGTTAAGGAACGCCGCGGTAAATGTAACTCCTTTGGTGGAAACCCAAACACTATCCTTTTGATCTGAGAAGGCGCAATACTCAGCTCGACTTCTAGTTTATGTAAAAACTCCGAGCACATGAGTGTCCTTTCCATGGTCAGGCAGAGCTAATTTGTTACAATGATGCTCAGTTTGAGAGAATGTCACGCATATCACAGTCGCTTTTCAGATAACTGCAGCTCAAGAATGATTAAATTACAAACCTGCCTTCCATCGGATGTGACCACACGAACCATTTTACTTGGCGACTTATTTGGCTTTGGAATAGCCGAAGTCGATGCTTTGACATCGTCACATGGTGCAATTGCCCGCTGTGACAACGACGAAGGTGATGACGGAAAAGGTTTCAACTCCAATGATGATGATCTTGCGGGCTTTAAAAAATCATACAATTTTATAAGTAATTCGTATGCAAATGTTCACAGAATGATACGTTAACCTTTTTGACCATAAAAGTCATCCATGGATCAGTTTTTTATCAAAAAAATGTACACATTATATTATTTCCTCAATACAATTTTCGCTCAACATGCAATTCCAGACAAACTAATTTCCCATTTTATCGCTATAGAGAAAAACTTACACAAAGCAGTCGTATACTCGATTCCGGCTCTTCGGAATTTGAGTTAATGAATGGCAGGTATCCGCTTACTTAATTTTAATAAACTTACTTTGGCATTACCACCATCGTTAACTGAAGACTGGAGTCGTTCCGTTGACCGCCTTCTCTGCTGGGAAGCAGCATTTTTTGTGATCCGCTGTCTAACAATCCGCTCCGCATCACTTTTGGTCAGTTCTTCTTTGTGGACAACCTATTTTTATTAAAATAAAAAAACTGAAATTAATAACAGCAAAACTGCGGGCCTATCTACATTCGCGTCGGCAGTTTTTTTTTAGTTTGTGTAATACCCCAAATCCACTAAGAATGATTTTTGAAGCCATTCCGATGTCTTTTGGCTCGTCATTTTCTTGGCTGCCTGAACTCGGCAATGAATCCTCTGGTTTCTTGGTTTGTTCTAAAATTTGGTCTACAACTTTCTGAACCAGTCTCTCACAACCAAACACACCTACAAAATCGAAGAACCGGTGATAAGCAATTTCTTCTTTGGACTTGGCACTTACTGCAAGACTGCTTACCGGGAAAATGCTTTTGGACTAAAGCCGACGCGACCATGTAAGCATTGCTATTTAAAGATGGATTGCTTTCACCTTGAAACCATGCAACTTTTTCTCTAATGACTTTATATCCCCATTCCATAACAACAGAAAGCCTATGGAAAAAAAATTGCATAATTGCTAAACAATGTCGACATTAAAAGTTTGAAAATTTGCAGAAAACAATCGATTTAGTTACAGCTCTGGCTTGGTATCATATTCATTGCCATCCCAAAAATGTTTAAATCCACATTTGCAAAGCTGTGACCTCGTTTTTGTGCAATCTCCATTTTGATACTGTATACTTCCGTTACCATTCACTAATCTGATCTGCGAACTAAAAGAAACAAATTAAAATACTGTCAATATGCCGATACGATCGAGGGGCCACAAAATGGCAGTTTCCAAACAAAGCCCTATGCTAACCTGGGGCACAAACTACATTTTTCAATCATCGTTTCCTTCCCATTTGGAACTAATTCATCCATTTCCGCATTGTACGTACATACGACTCCTGAAAATAATTACTATCTATTGTAAAACACACTTGAGCACAGATCCACCGTATTTTCTAAACTATAAGACGCACTTTTTTCTCCAAAAAGTGCCTCCGAAATTCAGGTGCGTCTTATACTTTTTTTTAAAATTAAAAGGAAGGTCTGTCTTATAGTTCGTAAAATACGGTAATACCCCAAAAAACACAAAAGGAATTACCTAATAAAGGGAATGGGTATAACGTATCGGTGCGTAGCTTGCCATACTTCTGCTCGGCTAACGTATACAAGGCACCACCTCTTTTAAATCCTTCAGGCACTAAATTTTGTTCGCATATAGCGCTGCACAGGAGACAAACGTAAAGCCGCTTTTCCTGAACAGCTTTTATCGTAGCCTCCAAAATGTCTTTAGGATTGGCACCGACAACACCTTAAATTGCACAACAATTTTGAATTATGTAGACATGCAAATGTTTAAGTCTCCTAAATGCAAAAACTTCTTTACCTGTTCGTTTATAGACATAATGATGGACATCAGCTACCAATGCAGGATGTACACCATACTTATCGAGAAAGACTTCCTCCATGGCTGAAGTAAGTCTGAGTATATAGCTATCCTAAATTTAAAATTAAAAAGCATTTAGCTTTCCAGAAGTTTTAAAACTGGCTTTCAATAGTTGAAAATAAAACTACCTGAAGACATTTATCCCCGCCGATCGTACAGGAATCCTTTTCGTCAAATTCAATGTACATGTCTAAAAGATGCTGAGGCAAACCCCAAACTTTTGGTACAAGAGAATGGTGCAACTTTGGAGGCGGTCCTAAAAATGACAATCACGTAAGCGCTAATTTTCAAAAACAAATGCGCAACATAAGTTTAAACTTACTGTTCTTAATTCCAACTAAAGGTATATAATGATTATGCCCATTACTGCTCCAAGCTATGCATAATGGTTTGTTTAGCTTTCCTCCTTTGCCTTTACACGTTTCAATGTCAATAATGGCTGGCAGAAAAGTAGCTGCATTCGACGTAAATTAAAAAAATTAAGAAAATCTCAAAATTAAAAATTCCCTTATCAGATAATTACAAAAGTTAAAATTAATACCAGCATAATCCCCTGAGCTTTGCATCCCGCTTAACGAATCTAGTAGAATTATTGGCCTGCGAAGGACGTTGGCCAATCCAAAGATGTGAATATTTCGAAGTCCTAAAAGTTCCCCCGCCGCAGGTTCAAAATCAATGTTACATTCTTCGATAATTCCAGCCCACTCCACTTGATCAATGAAGTCAATAAATATGCTCTAGAAATTTCAAATAAAACATTATTTTAACCAACAGCTTTTAACTTATCAAAATTGCTCGTGAGGAATAAAAATTCAACTTTTATTGCTACCTTGTAGCGGTCTAAATGAGTTATAAAATGATCCTTCAGATTAATCCTCAACGCATGCCAAAATAACTCTCGACCGATTAAAGCTCTTGAAACTGCGTGAACAAGACAATGTCCATCCCCGTCAGCATGAATTGGAAGAAGGCGCTCTTCGTTTTCGTTGTATACCTTGATAGTTTCAAATGTGTCGGCTAAATAAATTTTGCTTCCTGATATGTCTCGGCCGTAGCCAACAACCTCGATATGTTCGAGGTCAATAAGAAAGCAATGTTCGCACAAAACGCCACAATCGAAAGTTTCATTTTGGTTCAATTCCTTCAGAAGTTTCGCCTTTCCCGTTTTCTTGTCCATTCCATGGCTGAAAATACACGGATACACTTAAAAAAACTTTTTATAGCATAAGTCAAAATTGTCATAAAGTATTACAGATGTACGAGGTGTGTAAATTAAGTAATGAGGCTGGCAACATATCATTCAGTGTTTTGTCAAGGGCCCAGGTTTTTCGGTGGTTTAAGACACTTTCAGAAGGAAGAGAGTCGATTGAATATCAACCACGCAGTGGATGGCCTATATTTTCAAGAACCGATGAAAACGTCGACAGAATCCAGGATCTAGTGCGTTCAGATCATCGGTTATCGGTTAGAATGATCGGGGAAGAGTTGAATTTGACTCACACCACCCTTCGTCAGATTTTGAGCAATGAATTGGGGATGAGAAAAATCTGCGCAAAAATGGTTACAAAAAATCTTTCGCAGGACCAAAAGGACATCAGAAGGGAAAGGTGCCTTGAATTTTTGGAATTTATTGAAAATGATCCCCATTTTCTGGAACGTTTCATTACTGGTGTCGAGTCTCCATGGAGTGGCACACTTCAACCTCTCCAAGGAAAAAGCAAGAATTGGCAAGTTGAAGATTAAGTGCATGCTGATTTGCTTTTTTGATAGCCAGGGAATCGTCCACAAAGAGTTTGTGCCTCATGGCACAAGACCATTGCTCGAAATCGATGTCAATCATTTTTAGAACTCACTAAGAAAAACTGTTTCACGGAAAAATTGCTAGGGACAACCAAATGACTTTAGCAAGTTCAAACTCATACTGAAGTTGTATCACATGTTCATCTACCACACCTCCAAGACACGCATCCCCATTGTTGACAGATTGAACAGTCTCATTACTTAATTTATACACCTTGTAAATCTATTTAGGGTATCAAACTTGTGGTATCGATTTATGCATAACATACAGTAAACTATCTATGTATATTACCTTGTCAATATTGGAGCCAACAATTTACAATGGTAATTGGAAAGTCCTAAAACTTTAACGGCTTCAGTTCCCCGCTTTTTAGTCGTTTCATTCAAAAGAATATTTCGCAACATGTTATGAAGGACAACATTAGGATCAGTCACTTGTTGAATTTCCCTTAAAGTTGTCTGCTCATGCCTCTGCCCGCAGTTTGTGCATTCAATGCTTGACTCGTATGATGGAAAAACCAATTTCGTCTGACACCCCATATCTGGGCAGTAGCCCGACAGAAAATGGTTAGAAAAAGGGGCGGTTTTTGATGCAGGCATGGTTGTTGTTAATTTCTTTTACACCCAAAAATGTATCATTTCTGCAAAGATAAAAAAATAAAGAAAAATGAAAACGGGGAAAATATGATACACAGATACCGTTAATGTGGACCAAACAAACCTTTGATAACCGAAAACAATGATAATACTGATGGCTTGCACTCTAATTACAATGTTTAATAATTACAGTAATTATTCTTTTTTTGACATAAATAATTGCTTACATGTACTGCAAACTAATTAAATATATGTTAACAATGAGCCATCTTAAATCTTTAAGGCTAAGGAATGTTGCAGGGGGCCATCAAAAAACGCTCTGGGGCGGCATGTTGGACCACCAGTGGTGGCCCGTGCATAAGCACTGTAGAACTGCAGCACCCCCAATCACTGGATATCATCGATAACATTTAATTAAATGAGTGCTTTTTTTCTTTAATTGCAAAACACCTACAAAACATGAATTTCAGAGGGTGCTCAATACTTTAGACCAAGGCTGTACAAAGTGCTCATGCAATATAAAAGGCTTGGAAAACATGGCCACTCGGACATACGGGGTTCTCTTGTACTTATAATGGACAATGTGTAACATGTACATGACAAAGTTAGGTAAAGAAAAGAGCACGGTTGCAGTCAATATTTAGAGGAACTATCCCGCCATCTGTTCGGAAACAACTGTGAAAAACCGCACAAAAACAGTCATGAAAGTCAAACCCAGCTGGTCGCCCGATTCCCAGGTGAATAGTCATCACCGATTTCCCCAGCTCAGTAAATGAATACCTGAAGCCATGTAAATCGGTATGTCTAGAGTGCCACATTTGAAAAGAACAAACAAATTACACATTTGTTGGTGTAGAAAATGTAATTAAGTGGCATCTGAGACCACATAATTAGTTTGGGAAATTCACATGTTGTGATAGATGGTAACACACCAGGGTTAACAGCTTTATCCTAGGGAAATGTATGTACTAAAAAACAGAAGATCAAAGGTATACTTCCAGTTCTGGCAACTAGTAATGCATATATCATCCACGAAATTTTATTAAAATAACTTGAAGAGTCACAGTAAGATGTACTGTTATCTATAGTATATTAAAACCGTGACATATTAAGTCATCATGATTACAATTTAAATGGTAAAATTTAAATCGTACCTGCGTAAAGAATTATCAAACAAAAGAATACGATATAGGCAAGTTAACATGTACGAGAACAATTAGGTCCTATGTGGCATACATCCAAACGCGCAAAAAACAAACTAGAAACCCAACTACATTTCTTTCAAAGAACAAATTAAAAAGCTGATTTGACAGCATACGATCGTTCTGCATTATGCTATAGTACACCAATTTTTATATACCAAAAAATGTGACTCACTGTATTACTATCATATAGCAAATCATGTATCTAAACATATCACACCAACAATACACGAAGCGAACCTAAGGTCAAATTATAAGGAATTTAGAACGTAGTTTAATCTGTGACAGACATACTCACATTACATGTCAGCTTGTTATAAGCTAACAAATACGATGCAGAGTCACTGTAGCAATAGCTTAATATAATATTCCGAATTCAATTTGTAAAGACAAGGGTAAACATCACAAAAATACAGTCAAACTCTGGAGAGTACGGAGACCCAGACGTGTAGCATTACACAAGTACGTGCAATAGTCAAGTAGCCTGAATTACATCACATGTGAAATGCGTTTGACGTCATTTCCTGTCATCTGCTCAAATCCTATACAAGAGATATCTGAGTCTATCGATCCAAATCAGTTGGTATTGCTTATGTGAAATATTATAATATTAGTTACTGATCATAGGTATAAACAAGACGATATATGTATGACCTTTGGAATTTATTATTATTATTATTATTATTATTATCATCATACTTTCATGCATGGTCACTGAGAAAAAAACTGACCATGCAAGTTTATAAAACTCACAAACCTTAATTGTCAATTTAGCTCAATGAATTTTTGGGCCGACTTCTGTCCCAAATGTGCATCCAAATTGGCATACCCCCGCACTACAGTTGCTCAAATCACATGAGCTTGAGACAGAGCTGCATCTCAAGACAACTCAATATGAGATGTATAGTGAGGAGTGCGGGTTGAGCTATGGCTTCCTCAAAGAATATCTCCTCGCTATCACTAGCGATAGTCTGGGGATCCCTTTAGGATCGACAACCGGTAGTTGTCAACTACCGTCCATTTCCCCGGAGGTTGTATAACCGCCGGGACTTCGTGCGTTTCAGACGCCCGGTAGCTGTCAACTACCGAGTGTCCCCCGAACTGTTGTGCAACAGCCGGAGCTTCGAGAAACACCCAGGACCTGGAGTTCTCCTTCCGTTGTGTTTTATGTGGGATTGTTCCCCTGTCGTCCCTAATTTCTTGTAATCATGGGATGGGCGTTCATGTTGTCTGATGGCAAGTTTGATTTAAACTTCCAAGATTTGAGTATCTCGGTTTGGTTGGTGAAGCAGCCTGCGGAGGTTCCGAACCTCCTTGAGTTCTACCAACGGTCAATGGATAGGACAGACGGTACTTCTACCTTCTGTCTAGACTAACTATTGACCTGTTCCTACCGGGAACCATGCAGACCTCTCTGTGAAGATTTAGTTAGTTGGTATTGTCCATAGCCAAAATCAGAGCTGAAAATAAGCATGCAAAAGTATTTAAAACATTCAAGTGTTTTAAGGTTTACCAAAGTCTTTATTTCCATTTTAAACATTTGATAATGCACTACGACATGTAGTTTGCTACACGTGGACTTGAAGTCTCTGACTGAGTGAATTCTCAGTAAATGTTGGACCCTTATATACCCATGGTATCCAATTTGGGACACAGGAAATGAGCCCTTGATTGGAACCACTTGATAGAATAGGGCCGCCAACATTAGTGTGTGATAATTAGCATCAAAGTGCTAATCACCAATTTCTCTTTCCCTTGATTCGGCGGCCGCCCTTGATGTTGCCGCCTTCAACCTCCGACCTCCCTTTGCAATAGGGGTTTGTATAGGAAGCGGGTTCATCCGCTATACATGTCGTAACGGCAAGTGTGCTAGACCCGCTGGCGATTGTCACAAACTCATCTCAAGAACCTTTTGGAACGGCGCTGGGTCTAACGACGATGTGGGTCCCTGTGATTTTTTAGGGAGCTCCTCATGCCTTGACCGAAACCGAGAAGTTAGGGTCTGAGCATGCGCACTTCGACGTTTCATTTTTTGGTCGAACTTAAGCCCCTCCCAAATTCACGCCTATTTGGAAGCTCGGCTAGTTGAGCTTTTTCCAGCAGTCCGACCGAGGCACACTTTTAGCAAAAGCGCCGTTGTTGCCGACAGCCAGAGCTTCGGCCAAGATTCTGACGTCACGTCGGTTCTCGGTTTGGCCAAGTGGGAACCGGTCACCAGTTTTCGGCAACCGAGATTCTGACGTCAGCAGCGTCGGTTCTCGGTTAAGTTGGAATACGGCATTAGACTCTTTAGAGATATGGTCGTTGTAGTTCGTTAGATGGTTCAGTCCTAATCGAAGTGATGATGAGCGGTAGGTACCGCAATAGAAGCGTAAGCAGCGATAGCTGCAGCAAAGGCAAACAGTTGCGCTTCCGGCTCAGTCTCCAGGCTCTTATTGGAGACTATGGATGCACGATTCACAAAGTGAGATTCTGCCTAATAAATCCAAACTTGTTGCTGGGGACAAGATGCTGAAAGCCTGAACACTATGTAGTTATTTACATGGTTCCAATATTAGCTGTCCAGCCACCTATGTACCTATGTAATTTTCATAGTGTCCCTACTTTTTTTTTTGCTACTAGTAATGTGACAGCAGGGTGCTTTCAAACAGATAGCTGAAACCATGAACACTAGCTCCCTCTCTTGTGTACATCAGCCCTATATGAACGTACATTCCTCAAGGTATGCAAGTGAGGACTCCGTAGAAAGAAAAATGTTGTTTTTCACTTCCCATAATGCAACGCAATTAAAATCTCCATTTGCATTTTGGTTCAGGGCTAAAGATGGCGGACAACTTGCTTAAAGCTCCGAAAAAAGGCATCTTAAAGAGTTCCTCCAGTTTTGAAAAAACCGAGCCGTACAGATGGTAAGACAGTTAATTAATTAACGTACTTCATGTTATGAACTCCATTTCCATGGGGTTAGAGGCTAAGCAAAGTCGGCACAAAAAGTGCAACTGGTACAGTTGATTTTGACAACGATAACTCAATTTGAAATTTCGGAAATTATAACATCTAAGATATTACTTCACAAACCAGTAACCACACACGTATTATTAAAAGTTTTGTGTTTAATCATTACAAATAAAATACAAGACAATTTTTCAATTGCGGAAGTAGAAAACCCTAATTTGTCATATTCAAAATTCATCTCCATGGTAATTATCAGCGAATAGAATTAGTCAACTGCTTGAATGATTTCTTGTGATAATCTTTAGCCCGACAACGTTTGCAAATCATCTGATAATGTTAGTTCTCAACTGATCTGTTGCGTCAATATGCAAATTAGGACAACACCATTTGAGAGTTTCAATATAATGCTTGTATTTCTTATAGCAATTCAAAGGAGATGAAATGGGATGAAATGAACATTTTACAAACATTGCACCCAGCTGATAAAGATTATGGTCACATGAAGATAGACGAGCCAAAAACACCATATGCCAATTATAAAGATCCTGAAGAAGGGGTTAAAGAGAGTATAGATCCTCACTCGGATGATGAAACAGATGGGTTAAATGCTGATTTGCTAGCCAAAAAGTATGTAGCTTAGCATCACTAAAATGCTTAATTTCCCCCCAAATGTAACAAAAACTGTTTGATAGAGATAGTCTATTTCTGAATTTGAGAATTTTTTACTTACTCAAGAGTTATTTGATTTGTCTAGAATTCAGCTCGGGTCTAAAAGTTTGCCAAAAGCACTTGTTGTGCAGGAAGAAGATGAGGATGACGATGATGATATGTTTGCTGATGAAACTGAAGAAGAAAGAGGTAAAAGCTTTTGCAATTTTGTTTCTTATTAATTTTAAAATGTCTTATACTGAATCAGTAATTCATGACGGTATATTAATTATTTTTCAGCAAAGCGAAAACTATTCGAACAGAAGAGAAAGCTGCATTACAACGAATTCTTGGCTGTTAAATTAGCAAGAAAGTTAATGGAGACCGAGAATGGAGAGGAAGATGAGGATGAAGAAGAAGATGAGGATGACGAGGAAGAAACCACACCGGCTTCTCCTAATGTGCCAACCTCTAGTAATAGCCATCCAAAGGAGCACCCGCATAATGACCATTCGGAAAACAGTAATCATTCAATCAATCTTAATAAAAATGGAAGTCCTGATGCCAAAGACACAGCAAATATCGAAGGTGATTAGGGCCTTCTTACCATAAAAGCTGATACATATATTTAATCACATTTTCATTGGAAATGAATTAAGAGTTAGTTTGTAAATAAGACTGTTTTATTTGAAGAAAATACACTTGATCATTGTAGGAGAAAATCAATATTCGATTTTTGTTTGCTTGTAGGATTTTTGATTGCTTTAATTAATTATATAGTTAAGGGAATTCATTTGTGTAGTCAAATTTTGCAAGTTTAAGTGATATTGTGGTAGTAAATTCAGTCTACGTTCAAAAATTTGTCAGGTGCCTAATATTCAACAAAGTGCGAGTATAAGATTGGCAATAAGAAGGACTCAATACAGTAATCGGTTATTTGTGTAGTTTCAATTAATGATGTAAGTACCAATTGATGTACATATATTACGAGGAATTTTGTTTTGTTAATCCTATTAAAGTGAAGCACCTTTATAGGTTGATAGGTTTTTAGTTTATTAATACGAGTAGAAGGAATGTTGTAAATGTTAAATTACCTATGTGGTGGCTAGGGCTACGTACGCTAGCTTTAATCTGTTCTCCAACATAGTGAACAAGAAACATTTCTTGAACGAGTTCCTGCTTTATTTCATCGAAAGGAGATCACATCTTGTAAGGTGCCTGAGAAATCAAACGAAATTTAGAAATTAGCGACTATAACTTCATTGGGTAATATTTGTGCTGTGATTATCTTTATCAATGACTTTCTAAATTTTGAAGGTTTTGAACTAAGGAACACATTTTTAGGTAACCTAAAATTTTTGTCAAACATGCATCACTATTTATAATGCAGGCATTTTTACACTTTCAATTTGAAAATGGTAGGATTACTTAAATTAATGAGCCTACCTTTGTTTTGTTATATGTGTATATGCCTAAAGTAAACCACAGCATGATATTTGTTAATTATAAAAGATGTATAATGCTTATAATGTATTTGTTGTTGACATCACTCAAATGTATTTCTTGTTTGTTTGCCTACTATAAATGTAGACATTATGACTGGAATTGGCGATTAAAAGCTCAAAAATTATTGGGTTTTTATCAAAGTTATTTAGGTGTGACATATTGGAGTAAGGATCCATGATACAAGTGTGTTTTCATCGACCAAATGGTAAATTACTTTTGCAATTCCATACAATTTATACTTTTTCTGAATGTGCTGAAAGTCCACATTTCATAATGTTCGGGACAAATTCTTCTTAGAAAAAGATTGTTCTTGTGTCAACAATTTCTTTACTAAGCAGCATCATTTTCAACTGAAT
This sequence comes from Julus scanicus, assembly GCA_034698625.1. NCBI lineage: Eukaryota > Metazoa > Arthropoda > Diplopoda > Julida > Julidae > Julus > Julus scanicus. Next base: position 28,269 of record JAQGBW010000151.1, on the reverse strand, counting down.
CAGAATTAATAAATTCCTACACACAATCTGTCATTTTAAGATGATTTTCCCTTAAATAAAGTCAAGGAAAATTAGATAAAACTGCATTAATGTTGATACTTTTGAAAGAAACATACTTTTTAGGGACAAAACCAGTACATTTTTCGAAGGGGTGTCTGGTCTGCTAGTGAAGACCAATTCAAATTCATTAAATTTACCTCTTGCTAGGAAATCTCTGAGAACTAACATGCATATGAAATGTTTTAACACTTAATAACATAAAAATATGTGTACAGAAATTCAAGACTCCAATTTTGAAATAATATTAGCAGATGAGGGATGACACATTGTAAGCAATTTTGTTTCAGAAAAGTAAACCACTAATGAATGTACCTGATGTACCACCTGTAGATCCGTTTGCGATGCTCTGGTTATAAAGGTGGGTATCCACCAAAAGAAACTTACCACACAAAAAAGATACACAACAAACATGCACTTACAAACATTGATGTGTCCAGAAGTTTTTGTGAACAATGTGGGGAAAACCGATGTTTTCCCCCCACATTTTGATGTTTTTTGATGTGTCGTAGCATTCGCTCAAGAGGCGGCCCGGATCAAAGGAATTTGCAACACATGTTTGGAAAAACATGCTGAAAACATCGTTTTAGTGTTTTTTGTGTATGTTTGATGTTTATGTTCATATTTCTTTTGGTGGATACATAGCTTAACAATTGTAGTCAATATTGTCACCATTTTTTGGGTTGTCACTTCAACATAATCTCAGTCTAGTTTATAAATTTAAAAAAAAAAAACAGGAATGCCAGGGAAAGAGTACGTAAAGTGAGATATTTCTATGGATGGCACAATGGAATGATTAAATCTTAAAACAATTGATGAATTTATGACATTCAATGTCACACTGTCATATGCATTCTTGATTGAAAGAATGTTGGTAATGTCACTAATGTGGCATTGAAGATAACAACATTTTGCAAAGTTTAACAATATTTTACAAATAAGCATGAAGAACGAATCATATTTACATAAAAGTGCATGTGTTGCAGAAAAATCATGCAGTTAATCTTTGAAATTTGGGTGATCTAAGCTTACATATGCAAATGAGCTACGAATGCAGAACGTTATGCCAGTTGTGCATTTTACTACTATGTTAATTTGGTAATTGTTTTGATTAATTCCACACGTACACCTTATAAATGAAGTTCTACGTAGCTAAATACATTCATAATGCGACTGTCTGCAATGTAGATTAGCTAAAACTCACCTATAATTTTATTTTACACATTACATCAACTGACTAAAATCACAGGGTTAGGCTTATAATCAAGACAAGATTACTTGCACGAAATGTTAGCTTCCATGCAAACACGAAGTTTAATATTTACATATCCGATAGTCATATGAATACATTAATGAAAATCAATCAAGAAAACAACGCTTACCAGCTAAAATCCACAATCAAGTTTTGATCCAAATTTGCAACAGGAACAATTACGAAACGACCGCGACCAACACGAACAAGTAAAGAAGCGCCATCTACAATCGTCTGCTCTTTAGCCCACGAGCACGTTGCAAAATTTAGCCAAAAAGTTGACTTCGGTGTCAATTTTAAAATGAATTCAAAAGAAACAAATGCTACTGGTATGACCGATGAAGATCGTAGGAAACTCGCAGAAACCCTGGATCAGCAATTAGAAGATTATATTGGAAAACTCGAGAAAAGACCGTGTAAAGATGAGTTCTCTAAAGAGCAATTTGAAAAGGTTTATAATTACAATATTACAATATTCTTGTTATAATCTACGAATGAAACAATATTAAACTAATGGTCTAATTTAAAGGATTTGCAAGAACATCCAGCGTTCCGTACAGAACCATTTAAAGAGGGAGAAGAGTTGCCACCACTTTTTCAAGCCATGCAACAGTTGAAATATGATCCAGCTGAAAATTCTCCTGACGGTACAAAATACAAATATTTATAGTTTAATTTATTCTGTGGGTAAACCACTTTTGACTTTAGATTTTCAGATTTCAGCCTCTATAAACTTGAGGTTTTGCAAACTTTTTCCTTTACACAAAAAACTGGTAATAAACTAGTTTTACACATAGTGCATGGTAATATTTGTTTGAAAACCCTATCAATTTATTACTAGTTTTTGATCAGTCGTGTGATCAGCTTGCATTATTTGCAACAAAGTGATAAAAAGTGATTGTGTTTGCTTAAATATTAACAGTTTATGGTCAGTTTCAAATTGGTAAATTATCAAAAAATTGCATCTTTTTTTAAACAACTTAACAGGCAACAGTTTCTGCTTAAAAATAACTTTTTGGGTTACCAGTTTGAAAATTAGTAGTTTTCTTCCAAAAAATTGCCCAAAAAAGGACTTATGCAGTTTATTACAACTTTTTTCCTTAGGATTATACTTATTGAGCTAAATTTGAAATCCAGTATATCCGTACACTAAAAATGTTTCATTTATGTCAATTTTTTGCAGAACTAGCAATAAATTATAAAGATGATGGCAACAACAATTTTAAACTAAAGAAATATCGCTGGGCGGTTGATTCGTACACAGCAGGTATTAAAATAGAAAATATCAGTGCAGAGGTCAAGTGTCAGCTGTACACCAATCGAGCTGCGGCAAATTATCATTTAGGTAAATATCAGCCCGTGAATATTTTGACCAATAGAATCCAAATAATGTGAACTCTAATTTTAAATTTTAAAAAGGGAATTTCCGACAATCTTTATTGGACTGCAAAAAAGCTCTGGAAAATAAAGAAGATCACATGAAAGCAATTACTAGAGGTTTCGATCCACATTACAGTAAGCTCGAAATGCGTAATTATTTTCAAAAGTCTCATGCGATAATTCTTTGCAGGAGCTCAATGTTGTCAGCAACTTGGTCATCTTGATGAAACCTTGGAATGGTGCTCGCGAGGATTATTGGTATGTGTTTGCAAATAATATTAACATTTACTCGACCATTAATCGTTGCATTTCTCTGAGGATTACGATTTTTGCATAATTTTAGATAGATTCAAAAGAAACACTGCTTCTGGAAATAAAAACTGCAGTGGAAAAATTGAAGGTAGACGTTGTTATAAGTGTTATTTGCTCTCATAACATTAATTGCATGTATTATTTATTACTAACCGATATGTGCTATAACATCTATCAATCTACATTAATATCCACAGAAAGTTACTGAGAGGAATTTAAGAAAACAGACTATTGAGCAAAAGAAAATTAAACAAAAAGAAGACAAATTGCTGAAAGAGATTGAAGTGAGTTTATCAAAAGCCCCCTTCATCAAGACCAATACCAAACATAATGAAGGATGAACTAACTCCTGTTTTTTGGATAGGCAAGGGGTATTCGAATTGCTAAATTGACAACTTTAGATGATGATTCCGAGAACCCTCTAGTATTGGACAGTCTAGAACCTCATCACCCAGCTGCCATGGGTGCAAAAGTACACCTTGGAGAACATGATATTATCATTTGGCCTGTGTTGTTTGTCTACCCAGAATATGCTCAGATGGACTTTATCCAAAAATTCATTGAAAATGAACAGTAAGTAGCAAAGTATATATAAATTCCCTATCTATATTGCGAAAGATGGGGTATTGGTAACACCAGTGGCGGCTCATAGAAAAAATAAGTGGGGGTGCTGTAGAGTGATGCTGTGAAGCACGAGTCCTCTCCCTCGCAGCATCCGCACGGTTGCACACAAATGTTTTAAAAATCTTTTTTCATTAACTGGGGGACGGCTAAAGAGGTAATTAAATAAATTAAACAATAGATTAAGAATAAATTAAATTAGAAAGAATTAAAGAAAAAAAGAACCATTATATTAAATGTTATCGATGATATCCAGTGATTGGGGGTGCTGCAATTCCACAGTGCCTTTGCACAAGCTGCCACTGGGTAACACTATCAGCCATTCATTCGGGAGACCCAGGTACAATGACTGTGGTTTTCCCAACTATAGTTCCTCAAAAAATCGACCACGACCGTGCTCTTTCCTCTCTTCATATCTATTATAAATCACTAAACAACAAAAGCAAATCCAAAATACTAACACCAATTGGCAGGTGGGCCAAATCCCACAATGTATGTGCACTTGTTTTGCATAAGATCTGTGCATACATAATTTAGTCATCTTTTGAGTATAAAGCACATGCCACACAATCTAGAGACGTATTTCTAATAATTAATTTTTTCCTTACCAGATTTGGTGATCACTTGATTGCTATGTTCAGTTCAACAGATGAAAGACCAGCATGGGACATCGACAATAAATATTTTCCAAAAGATCTAAAGGTAGTAATGCTTTTTTTAAATTATCTTTGGTAATGCTCTGGATATTAATGTAGTATGTTTATTTAAAAATAAATTAAGGTTTACTTTGAAGACGAGAGCACTGCAACATTATGGGAAATCGATCCTGTCCTTACACTCGTTGATGCTTTAAGACATCCTAGGTATGTTTTTTTGGATCTTGAAATCCATCTTCAATTTGGTGAAAAAAACTTTGCTATTCAAAAATGAAATTGAATGGATGAAAGATATGCTAGTAATTATGACCATCGATTTAATTTTAGTTACTGCGTTTCTGGTGGCACTCCCAATTTCTTCATTACTGTTCGAGACAGCAAATTCGATAAAGACTTTGTCAAGAAATATAACTCTGTACGAAAAATAACAATCAAACTGAAGTAAATTATATGGAAATATTGTAAAATAAACTACTTTTTATAATTTCAAAGTGTATTTTTGTAATTGTTTTAGCAATAATGATCACACAAACAATATTACCCAAAAATTCTTTTATAAAAGTGAATCTTATCAAACTAGCATAAAATAGTCACACTTCATTACATGGAAATTAATACAAGTTTACAATTTTACACTACATGCTAATTGACCAAACTACCATTACTTAATGAATTAGTAGATCAGATGTGATCATTTGATGAAAATTCCAATACAATTCACTGCAAAAATTAAAGAGCAATTAAATGCAAGTATCCACAATTTGGAAAACTTTCATATCACAAAAATGTTTAAATAAAGGCAATCGTATGCTGCGTTTCAGTGCCTTCACATGCAAATTGACGTTTGTTTTAACCGCTGCTTAAACTAAGCTGCATCCCCAACATAAGCTCAATTAGGAGCCCTTGATTTTTAGCTGATAAATCATGGCATAATTTAAAGTAAAAAAAAACTTTAGCACTGAAATGTGGCATTAGATTTACTTTATGCATTGTAACATTGTGTTCATAAAGTAACAGAAATAAACCAATTTACTAAAGTGCTTCTCTAACAGAACTCTTAAAAACAAACATGGAATCTGATAACACTTGTTTTTTGTTATTAGACATTGAAAATTTGTTCCAATTTCCCTGCAAACTTAAATCGGTGGAGGAACCCCCACAAAATAAATATTTTTTCACCGGAATTTTAGTACAAAAAATGTACCATAGGTCAGATCAAAATTTTATAGCTGACTATATTTAAATTCTTAATGTTTATAATTTAAAAATAAATGTATATAATTTTGAATGTAAATTATAAACCAAAATTATATAGACTAATACTTTCCAACAAATAAAATTTAGTACATTGGTAAATATCAAAAAACAATCTTAATTTTTTTATATAAAAATCTCACGGAAACCCTCAATAAATTCTACTGAACCCAGTTTAAATATCAACAATTTAGGATGATGGAGCAATTCAAAGTTTTGACCAAAAGATTTAGCAGTCAAATAACCTCACCGGTTTCATTTTTGCAATAATCATAGGTAATGATATACAGGGTGTACCGAAAGTTCACTGCCAAATTTACAGGGTTTGTAACTGGTGGTGGTATGTGGAGTAAAAATACCAATGTTATCATCAATAAACGCCATTTGCACTCACATGTTCCACTGGAATTTATATTCCACATACCACCAGCTACAAACCCTGTAAATTTAGCTACTGACTTTGGGTACATCCTGTATGCAAATAAGCATCTATTGATACACATGATAAATTAATCCTTTCCCAATATTAAAATTTATGATTAAAACAACACTTTGAATATGAATGTCATATACATTGTCAGGTTAGTCTGGCAGATAGAAGAAAACATTAAAAACAGAATTTTGTTTAACTGTCAAACAATTTATAGTTGCACATAAAAAATTGGCAATTGTTTTCAAATTTAAAGTCATCCACATTGTATTATGTAGGATGGCCATAATCAACTTTAACAATATGGCCCTTAAATTGGGGATACATATATTATATATATAAAACACCATATTTCTTCTGCTATACCATATTATCTTTTTTGTTACACAACACTTTTCTGTCATATTTCTAAAATGCATGCTTCCTAAATTTCCATTAAATATCCATTACCAACCACTACCAATCCTAAGTTTGTTTGACTAGCTAAAAATTTAGCAGATTTCTTGTCCATTCAACAGCTGAAAATATTAGGGGTACTCAAACAAACTTTTCACTTTCGGCACTTGGCCCACATATGGTGCACATGCGCAATAGATTCAAACAACTCTGAAAAGGTCCACAAGTTGATTGTCTTTTGTTAAATGGGCACAAATGGAGCATGCACAGACCTGCCATATAGTCACGCTAGAATTTTTGTTTAAATTTGGATATTATTTCTTGCCTACACGGAATGGGGTCTGTTTGAAAACCCCTAGATTCTCATATTCTAACTTGAATAATTATTGCTAATGCTAATAGCATAGGTATGACTAGCCCAATATAATAATATGGTTGTTGTTATGATATTTCTAGCAACTTGATAAACAGCACTATCAGCCACATCATCTCGCTACTCTTTTCAATATTCAAAAATGGATATCTGTCTTTACCGAATTAAATTTTAAAAAAGGCATTTGAACAATGCACATGCATTTCAAAAGAATGTCTTGAAATGTGATTATTCTAAGTCGTAAAAAGTCCTTTTTTAGAAATCTGAACAAATCTAATCCTTTATAAGACAACGATTATATATTTTTAAATATAAATTTGAAGAAAACTGCTAGACTACCTTCTGCTGCAAATAATTTAAACAACATTTGTTAAATAATAGATAAATGTTTTCAAATTGGAAATCCTAATTGTAATTTACAGTACTAGGGCAATGGCAGTCATGTGTTTAATCATTTTTTCACGAATAACAAGTGAATTGCTCCCACACAAAAAAATTAGTAAGTACCGTGAAAATCGTCTGAAACACTTGGATTACAAAATCGTGTTCAAAAAAATAAATAAACTTACATTTTTCACTGGACTTCTAAAGCGTAAACTGCCTCCTACGTGCAAAACTTGTTCATAATTTGGTTATGGTGTCTCCGTTGCCGACCTCCTTCCTTAAGGATTTGTCAATACCCTCTTTTAGCATTGTGTAAATTTGTGGATTAGGGATAATGCCTACTGGATAGAAGTATGGTTCGATCTTATGATTACGCTGGAAATATATACAAGACTTGAGATGGTTGGCCATATTGTCTTGATTTTCAAAACCCCATTGTCGAATTGGTGAAAACGCTGTGCTAAACAGCCATCGCTAGATAATTAAAAAAACAAAAAACAAGTACATATTATTAATTATACGAGCATTTAGCAAATCTTGAATATGGCTTATTTCTGGTACAACGGCACTTGGCCGATGTGAAATTGCCATGAATAAAATCCATACGCCACCATAAGGTGCAGAATCTGGATCAGGCAAATTCATCATTTTTCACAAATAAGTTAAAGTGAATTTTGGCAAACTATTGTTTTACCAGCATGTCATTACTTAAGAGATTTGGCTAAGGCAACATCACTCTCAGGGTCCTATTCCACAAAAGTATGATCTTGTACTTGTAGGGGTATGGAGTGATTGATACTTGTACAAAAAGCACAGTTGTTGTGTTTCACAGATACTATTTGTACAATTGTTAGACCATATACCTTACAAGTTACAAGTAAATCTTGTCAGTTTACAAGTGTTCTGTTCCACAAAGGTATTGCTATTAGCAAATTGCTTGTAACTTGTAGTGAATTTGTTATAGGTAAATGATTATTTGTAAATTAAGAATTAGAAAGCATTTGGAATAGGAATAGAACGTTTTTAATTGAATAAACATGTGGTCCAGTGACAGCGAAGATCACTATTTGTTTTTGACAAATTGCTGCTAAATTTACCAAAAAGTATGCCCTTTCTATAGCTTCAATAGCACAGAAAAGTAGCATTTTATTTTCACCTTAGACTTGTACTTTTGTAACATCACTTGTACACATTTACTAATAAATTACAAGTTGCTGAGATTATTGGTGGAATGCCATACTACAACTCCATATACTTGTAACTTGTACACTAATACTTGTACATTTTTGTGGAATAGGGGCCAGGTCTAACTTTTAAGTAGGGCTACTTGGCAATCCTCCCGAGAGGAAAGTTCCACATCATTAGCAAAAACACAAAACAGGTGTCCCAATAAAAATGGCCGTAATTTAGATAATGCTAATTTTAGAATATTGGGAAGTCACCAGAGTATGATGAAAGATATTTTCTCTCGAACTGGCTGAAAAAGCCCCATCGAAACCAGCTTAAGGATTGCCAAATGGGGAAAACTATTACTGGCCCAAAGTATTCACATTTTACGGACCTAGATTTTACTGTTTACCTTGTATGCAATTCTCCAGGTGTACTTTTTCCCACACTTCACCCTCTCCCATTGCTGCACTACTATTCCTCTCTCTTCCAGTAGGCTGCAGCAAACCTCCCTCAGAACTCTGGAAGTCATCGCCAAGTTGCACAAACTGAAGCTGTCCAAGAACCGAGCCATGTGAAGAAGAACTTCAAACGGAAACTCTGTTAACTGCCGTGAATTTGCATTCCCTGAACTTTGGCAGTAAGCTGCATCCTCTTGCTTTCCGTTTACCGGCTGGGGTCCATCGTTGCCTCCATCTTCGTGGATGACGTCCATGGGATAAGCTGCGGACAAGACGGTGGGCTGCTTGTAGTCGAGCACACGAGGAGGGGTCCTGCGGCTGGGCTTTCGCTCGGGTGAACTCCTGTTGGAGACGGGTGGTGCTAGCGAATGGCAGCCCGGAGGAAGAAACGGTCTAACACCGAAACTTTCCAAAATGTCGTTATGGACGATTGTCGAGCCGCAGCAAGATGGGTGAAAACGTCTCATGGAAAACATGCACCCGTAGTGAGCAAGCGGACACCGCTGTTCGAGCCAGCCGTTCAGGCCACCGTGAATATCGCTGTGCACGTTTTTGTAGTGCCAGCTGTATTCGTCTCGCCGAAATTCTTGGGCACACAGAAACGTGTACATGGATTTGGGTTTGGCTTGATACCGTGTGATGGATTCGAGATTCAAATCCAAGCCCAAGTTGACAAAAAGAGGAGGCGACGTAGGTGGTGGCGGTGGTGGGATGGGAGGAACGATTGAAGGCTGCTTGCGCGCATGGTCAGTCATGGAAGCCGAAGATATTTCGCTGACAACAGTGTGGTCCACAAAGAGGATGTCATAGTTACCTGGTGGTTCAAACACGTCTTCTAAGACCTCAATGTCCACTTCTAAATCCATGTTGGCACCGTTTAAAGTCGGTGACGGGCTACCAGACAGTTTTGTCAAGCTGACCACACCTTTCATGCCCGTAACGTTGGAATCGCAGGCCGATTTCTCGACATCCATATCCTCCTCAGCTTCCGCAAGAAGAGTTTTTTGCAAATCGCTTTCCAATACCCACCCATTGGCCATTCCATTCAAGTTTTCCTTATCATCTTGAAACTCAATCCACTGCATCAGCTCCTGTTTTTTGTCTCCCTCTCGGATGTCAGCGGACTGCCGGTTGCTGTTGTGGTTAGTAATGATGGTTAAGGCAGCCGTCAGGCTATCTGTTGCTTGCTTGCTGGCTCGATACAGCTCGCCGCAAACGCTTCGCTGAAGTCCGGGCGGCGACTTCCGTGCCTCCCATGGCGTGTCCTCTTCATCATCAGTCACATGTCTTGACGCCTGCAAAGAAGAATTTTCACTGCTGTCGTTGGTCGATTCCATGCCGGTAACTCCATTCGCTCCTCTTAGCTGCAGCGGAACTGCCGGAAACCGTCTCGTCAGGCTATTGCGTAGAGCCCTTCGAGTGCGCCGCGGTGCTCGGAGCCATTCGTTGAGCATTCTTTGGTCTCGGAGGGCCAGTGCCACGTCCAACTGTCCGGCACGAGCGTTGGGATTCGGTTGATGGAAGGGGATGTGCAACTGTCGTTCTCTGGAGCAAACTGGCCACCGATTCCACTCCATGGTACAGTGCACGACACTGGCCGGACAGGTCGCCAAGTGGCGTCCCAAAAGTTTTCTGAACATCCAAATCGGACACCCGTTGACAGCATTGATGCATGGCACCTTTTCGTTGGCACACAGCAACTTGTGCTCGAAACGTTTGCAGGCGTGAAACCTGGCGCCACATTCAACTTCGCAGGAAATAATTTCACAGCTCTCCCCGGCTCTAGGACGTACATTGCACTTCCACAGCTTGATGCAAGAATTGCAGTGATGATGAATGTCTGCGGCTGCCAGCATTTCCTCACTGCAGCAAACTTCCATTATCGCCTAATCTTTTTTCCGAGAAAAAAAAGAAGAAAGAAAAAAAAAGATTATAACTACTCGCACAACACAAGATCCAATGGAGTAGATCCAATAAACTTATTTGCAAAGTGTCAAGCAAGGAAATGTGAGGGGAAGAAGCAGAAAAGTTACCAGGGCCAATGCCTCTTCTTTAGCCTTGGCTCACGTACAAAACTAACAGCAAATACATATTTTTTGGCTTATAGCTCACATATGATACAACCCAAGTTCAAATAAGGAAAAAAATTGTATGCTTATGACGTCCTTTTGCACAGATTGTATTTGAGCCAACCAGGTGATGTAGTGGTAACGATTTCGTTCTGGAACTTCTGGGAATCACGAGACTGCTGATTTTAGGAGATCCTGTCTGGATTTTAACATTCTTCCATTGATACTTCAAGGCCAAAATACATTTTCAAAAATATGACTATGATCGTACCAATTCTTTCTAATTCCTTATGTGGTGAGGGTTGTAAATACATCACATTTAAACAAACAAAGAATGCAAGTTATGCAACACTTATACTTAACTTTACAGCGATTATACAACCACCTCAAGTAACAAAGTTCGTCAATTAGACGTCATTTTTGACCAAAAAATGACGTGTAAACGCATCTCCCAAAGGACGTCATTTTTTGGTTTCGAAAAAATACACCCTATAGATTTCGAAAGCTATAGGGCCCTGATCATTCCTTCCACTATAATATCTTCTCATATAAAGTACAGTTTTGCTGGTCTTTTTTCGTCCTTTTTTTGGTCATTTTTGAGTTCGTCATTTTTTGGTCAGTAGATTGACGTCAAAAAGACGTCATTTTAGACGTTAGACGTGTTTTTGAAAACTTGGGACGTGTCATTAATTTTTTGAAAACTCTTTGAAATTTGCATAGAATCGTTTTGACAGGACAGCAGTTACATGGTCAATAATTTTGGCCAATAACTCGACATTCTCAAGATTGAAAGACAAGTTTTTTCCCCCTGCTAATGACCACACAAATCAATTAATTTGAAAATTCGATCAATTTTAAATTACCAACTTGGGAAATTTCGGTGCAAAAACGCATGACTTGTTAATTCAAAGCGCCAATTTCGCCAATCTATTTATTATGAAAAACCTTGGACATCATAAAAAAAGTCATTGGTTTCGACACAAGGCTTCGTGAAACAAAAAAAAAAAAAAAAGGAAGGGGGGGAAGGGGGGAGAAAGGGGATGGAAATGACATCTACATCAAACAGCATTTCTAAATGCAAAAACAGCCATGCTGAAAGTGACCTCCATAATAGATTCACCTGATAATAGTGTAAAATGTACATTATTTTGCATATGACAATGAAACCGACAGTTTGGTTTTTTATGTTGGATCCGGAAATAATATATCATAAATGGATCTACAGTAAATAAAAGTTAGATAGAATTTACACAAATGTCAGACCTTGAAGTTTAAAAAGTAAAGCAGCACGTGTTCATAATTTTATAAAATCCGAGATAATCTGATTTCTTTTTTTTTAGACACATATCGTTTTATAAAATTCACAACATTAACGTCATGAAACTTATCGAATTCAAGCTTTATAATACCCAACATTTATTTATGCAGTTCCCTACCAAACTACACTTACTAAATATGGCCCTTCTTCAAAGTTCTAAGAGGCATCTGCATAGCTAATAGGTAACCAAAGTTATCTTAAAAAATGAGCTGTCAATATATAAATTGTTATTATTTGGTAATTTTGATTAACAACCCTATCAGTTTATCACTAGTTTTTGATCACTTGTTTGATCAGTTTGTAATATTCATCACAAACTGATAAGTCATCGTAATTGTCATAAAATAATAACTTTTTTACACAACTTTCATGGCAATCGTAATTGCTTAAAAACTAATAGTTTGTGTTTGGAAATTATCAGAAAACTACAAATTTTATAGGCAACCTAACCGGCAATCGTATTTGCTTAAAAACTAATAGTTTGTGACTAGCAAATTATCAGAAAACTATACATTTAATAGGCAACCTAACTTGTAATCGTATTTGCTTCAAAATTAATAGTTTGTGATTAGCAAATTATTAGAAAACTACAAATTTTTATAGGCAACCTAACTGGCAATCGTATTTGCTTAAGAACTAATATATAGTTTTTGACTAGCAAATCATCAGAAAACTATACATTTAATAGGCAACTTAACTGGTAATCGCATTTGCTTTAAAATTAATAGTTGTGATTAGCAAATTATCAGAAAACTACACATTTTTATAAGCAATCTAACTGGTAATCGCATTTGCTTAAAAACTAATAGTTTGTGATTAGCAAATTATCAGAAAAGAGAAAACTACAACTTTTTATAGGCAACCTAACTGGCAATCGTATTTGCTTAAAACTAAAAGATTGAAATTAGCAAATTATCAGAAAACTACACATTTTTATAAGCAATCTAACTGGCAATCGTATTTGCTTAAAACTAATAGTTTGAAATTAGCAAATTATCAGAAAACTACACATTTTTATAGTCAACCTAACTGGCTGAAGCTCTGGTGACAAAGTTTATGAGTTTGTGACCAGCTTGCATCCATAAGTGATCAGTTTTACAAAATTATTTATTACCCCTTTTTTCCGCAAGGGCCACCATTGCCACATTTTACAAAGAACCAGCCAGAGTATGAGCAAAATTCTGATCATGACGCATGCCACAAAATACCAAAAAAAGTACACATATGCCATGAAGGCAATGTGCTTAGAGAGATGCATCATTTACATAGTGTAGGCCTTTTGTGAACATCGAAAAAAGTGGTGCAAGGTGACTAAACTGTGCTTGATTCAACTCTGGCTTAAGGCCAAGAACCTTGAACCTCTCTACAGAGCCAAAGGCACTCGTCTGATACAAAAAAAACAACAACTGGGCTGACTACACAGTGATGAAGTCTGCCAATTTCAACACCCACTTGCTTATTTGGCTTGTATGCGCACGTTGGAATGATTAAATAAAAACGTCCTCCAAGCATGCTAATGAGATGCTAACAAACCCTAGTGCGCACCGAAGAATACACCCATTGGCTTACTCATGACTCAAAACTTGAACAATAACTTGCTGCGGGCCCTTTAGGTGGCACTGACACGAGATCTAACGACCAAAATACCAAAAAAACACATTACCAATAACATGTAGTTTTCAAAACTACCAATTGGAACTGGGTGTAAACTTTAAACAATAAAAAATTATATACCGTTCCAATAAGGTCAAAACATAGTGCTCTTGATCTTGTAGAATGATGTCTGCCTCAGGTACAATTGTGAAAGAGAAAAAAAAGGGTTACTTTCACCATACTGGGCCAATTAATATATAGAAAACATACCTGCAACCAATTATTGTGATGGCAATTTTACTAAGTGCACGAATGATACATCTTCTAGGTTATTCACACTATCATCTGGAGGATGGAGCACAATGCGTGAATAGAGAGCATTGTAAATATAAAAATGATTGGAATATGATTAAATAAGGCATTTATTTATAGGGGTCATTCAACAGAAATAAAAGATGGATATTAATTATATTAAAGGAAGCGGATGAAGTCAAATTTAAATCTCAGTTTTCAAGACATACCTTGATCCAATTAAGTGCACTTTTTAAGAGCAATGAACCGTTTTACAAATAATTCATGTTTTAGCTCAAGGTAGTTTTAAAAACACATGTATATAAACCCATATGGGAACATTCAAAAATTACGTACCCGAAATACCCCCTACACCCTGTCCATTTTAGTCTAGACTCCCTCCCCCATAGACGTCTTTACATTTTTTTTTTGGAAGATGTCCAGAAAATTTGTTGGAATTAACATAAAACCTCGCTACCAATTTCACAACATTTCCCCAGATTTTTCTCTAGCCATTTAAGGGAACATTCATAACGGAGGTCCCCGAAATTCCTTTACAAATTGAACCCCTATGCCCCCTGTCCACATGTTGTCCATTTTAGCCCATATTCCTACCCCCTCCCCTCATAGACGTCCTTAATTTTTTTTGGAAAAGTAGGGTGTCCAGAAAATTTGTTGGAATTAACATACAAAGGCCCATCCAATAAGTTTCCAAGCACCCGCCTCGCTAACAATTTCACGACATTTTTTCCAGATTTTTCTGAATTATCCTGACTTCGAAGCGAAAGCAGAGGTTTTAATAATTCTTCTGGTGTCCATTTCCAAGTACATTTGGGACTGGAGACATTTCTTCTGGTGTCCATTTCCCTTTCACTGACCTTTAAAACTCAATTAAATGGAGAAAATCAAAAAACTGAACAATATCATCATTAGTGGACGTCCATATACTGGCTTTTTCTCCCCCACACTCCCTGTCCACATGCCAGCAGACCCACCAACCCCCACTCTTGAGGACGTCCTTTTTGAACGGTCCCTAATGTCTATCATAGGAAATTTCGTTTCATATCTTCGACCATCATTTAATTGGTCCACTGACATAATAGGACTCTTTTAAAGTGCTGAACCCAACAATAAAAATAACTGCCAGAATAACAGTGCAAACGAAACCACCATGGAAGCACAAACTTGGAAAGTTAAAGTTTGTACTTTCATCACTGTCATATGGCATGCAACACAGCTCTTGCAGCTTATGACAGCACCAAGTTGCAAAATCTGACATTACCTAACTCCAGTGCAGTTATTTTGGATGCTATCCTTGTCTAAAAATACAACCGTATGTTTCAGCAATTTAAGGGGAGCATCACTCAAAATTCTGCTCGTTATCGTGACCAAAGTAAAACTCTGGCGTCACAAACTTTAAGCAAATTAGCTTTAAACTGGAGTCTATTAAAAGCTACAGTGCATCGTAATAGCTGCTGCAGATTCAGTTTTCTTAAGTTTGGGATGTTTGAAATGGCCATGATGATAAGGGCCACTTAAATAGATAATGATGCTGCATATTGAGAATGAAAAATAAAGGGAAAACAGACCAACATTGCCTGACAACCAGTTAACAGCTGATGGCCAATAATGGTAGCCTACTTTAACAATATGTACAGATTTTTAGAGCATAATAACCAGTGATGAGAACAGCCTTAAAACAAGCATCACTGCTTGATTACATTTATAAAAGATGATATAGAATGTGGGAGGATGCATCGCAAAAACAAAATGCACTTGTAAAAAAAAAAAAAACAGGAACAACGCCCAGAATAATCGCCAGAAAGCGTAGCAAGAAATTATTTACAACTTAATCAGCCTAATTATTTCCGTGATGGAAACGCACATCTATTTAAAACCACAACGTTGACGACTCCTACAATGATAACTTCTGAATCGAAACACATTCTGGGCTACCAAGAAGTAATTGTTTCAGTCAGCTGTTAACCAGGATGATGAAAACTAAATTTCAAAAGTACAATAAATTGAAAAGTGGTCATTGAAGTTGAAAATCAAAAGATCTAAAAAATAGCTACGCAGTCGACGTTGTTAAAATAATGCAAGAATGCAGAGGCCATAGACTTTATCGAGGGGATAAAGGTCTAATATTCAAAACTTGTCCAACCTTGATGAAAACAACTTCGTGAAACACAACCTTGTAGACAAGACTTTCTAATAAAATAAAATAACGGGCAGTTCGTTATTGATGCTCTTTTGTAAGAGTATAACACAAAAAATCAACAATGGGCTGTTGAATTTTAAAACAACAAAGTGGGTGAAACTAGCAGAAAACCCAAACAAATAATTAAGTGGTAAAGTATAAACTTTAAAAATAACATCTTAACCAAATTAAATGTGAGATCATTATGCCAACCTCTCAATGTTAATAATTTGTCATTCGGAAACAATTAAGAGAAAATCATTACACAACTTAGGAAGTTACTGTGTCACAATTTCAAAAGTAGAAACACCAACAACAAAATAAACTTGCGCAAAAATTAAACTACTCTAGTGCCAACATTCGTGCTTGCATGTTGCACTATATTTGGAGAATAAAGATGATCTCCAAAACCTGTTTTTGATAAACTGGACGAGTAACTTGCACCTGAGACTACCTCATATACACGTCGAAATAAAACACAGCTAGAATTTTCTAACTGTTACTGAGCTCCTTTTAATGTTGTATTAAAAAAGAATTCAATAAATATGCAATAAATTATAAATACCAACATGGATTCAAGGGGTTGATCACGTCATATAATCCATACCCACTACACTCATACCTGTGTTATCAACATGATACATCTGTTGATACATCAACAAAATACATCTGCACAATTTGTGATGAGTGGGTATAGTATAAAGGTCAAACCATGGAAATAATTAACCAGTGAATGATCGAGTTTCCCTTAGGAAGCAATAAAAATAATGGGAGACCAATCAACCTGGGAGGCCATTCACTTTCTCCTTTGTTCACAAATATTGTAGTATACAGACACTAGTCATAGCATAAATGACTTTGCATTGTTTTCTAAACGAATTTACTGTTGTGAATGAAGAGAAAAATTCATTAAATTCGCATGGCATCTGAGTTCAAAAAGTTGCAGTAATGTCATTGATTCACCATGCCATTAAAGCAAACAACACGAGAATCAATGACTAATAAATAGAAAATTAAAATAAATAATTAAAAATATAAAAAAAATGGATTGTACAAAGAGGTTGTAGTGGATATATTTTCACTGTTTAGGTGGTTAAACATGTCATTGAATATACATCTCAATGGGCTACATGCAGTGTTGTCATTTTTAAATAAAAATCTCTAATCAAGATTTCAAAGGGTATATTGCGAGAATAAAATTCAACAAATTTGATCACTTTGTGAGATATTTAGTAATATAAATTTCAGACGTTAAAACACAGTGCAATTCACTATATTTAATTTAAACTGACAACATTTCCAATACAGTTTAGGAAAACTTAATAATCTATTAATTAATCTGACTTCATTGTATGTCAAAATTTTAAAATGAAAAACTGTACAGTTAATTATCTCAGAAATGATTTTTAAATTATAGCTTGCAATCAAAAATATCTTCAATCAGATATGCTATCTGACAGATAAGTGGGGGAAAGCTGCACCCCTTAGTGCAATTAACGAGTAGAAATTCATCTCATTTTGTATCTTAAAATTAATAAAATGAATGAGTATACAAATAACAGCAATCTACATACCAGTTAAATGAGTTTTAATAGTTGGTTTCACGTAAAAATCCGAGGTAAACATCCAAAATCTTGAGAATACATGTAGAAAACGGAGAACCAGGTCTATCAGCTGCTTTATGCAAACACCCCTTTGAAAACAGGCTTGATGGCCAAACAAAGCAATCAGGTTTTTTAGCCTATTTTAAATTTACCTATTAAAAAGCTTCTGACACGCTCTAATCACAGTTCGTAGAATTTAAAAAAATTTTTCTTAGCACAACGAAGACAATTTAGCAGAGAATAAAGGAATTTTCAAAGCGAAATAAAGCGAGAAATACGAATTCAATCAGAGCTCTGAACCAACCTTATAAGTGCGCGACTATTCAAGAGCAGCCTTCTCGTGTCAACCCTAGTATTCGGACTAGATATTGACAGTGTGATCAGATGAAAATTCCTTTCATATCATTGGATTTCGTCTGGTCACATTGTACTTAGCGGATTTCTGTTTAGCTCGATTCTAGTGCTAATTTCAATTTCGAAGTCTTGTTTTCTTAACATTAATCTACAAAATGACGGTAATGGAATTTTTTGGCTGTGCATTTGTTGCCTTTGGTCCAGCATCAGCCATGTTTGCATTTACAATTGCCAAAGATCCAGTGCGAATAATTATTTTGATAGCCAGGTAAGTGTTTTGACAAACCGTTATCTCCATATATTGCTTGAACCTGACAGCATTTTCGTTAACATTCTCACCATTCTTATTGCAGTGCGTTTTTCTGGCTTCTGTCACTTTTACTATCGTCACTACTGTGGTTTCTAGTAATACCGTTAAGAAAATATTTGGTATTTGGACTTGTTTTCTCTGTGATATTCCAAGAAGTATTCAGATTGCTGTATCATAGATTACTCAGGTAAAGGAAACGCCCAAAAGCCATTTTAGGTTGCTTGCCGGTTAGCATTTATACTGTGTTTATTTTCTGTAGGCGAGCTGAAACAGGTCTCAAAAAAGTCACCGACAATGAAGCTGCGATTCTGAATAATCGACATATTTTATCCTATGGTAATCCAGACTAAAGAAATGAACATACCAAACCGTACATTCCTTTATTTTTTAATCATTAAGACAACTCTGTCAAGTAGTGTACCATAATTCTATCCTTAAGTAGCTCAATTACAATATAATTGAAGATACTTTCCAGTAAAAACTGGTTTATTAATTTTTTTGGCATATTTGCATATTTCTACTTGTTTAGAAATCATGACTGTTATATTTGTTTACACATACAGTATTTTACTTTTTTGTTTAGTTTCTGGTCTTGGATTTGGCTTAATGAGTGGCTCATTTTCAATCATCAATGTCCTGGCCGATGCCGTAGGGCCAGGAACAGTTGGACTGCATGGCGACTCAAGTCATTTTTTTATTACTTCTGGTAATAATTATGAAATGGTGCAGTGGCGGCTCGTAGAAAAATTAGTGTGGGTGCTGCGGAGTAACGCTGTGAAGTACGCCAGTCTTCACTGCGGGAGCGACAGTGTTCTCTCTCCCTCACAGCCTGGCGTGCAGCTTCCTATGTGCGCAACACTCAAACACCAAGTTCCATTCATTTTTTAAAATCTTTTTTTCATTAACTGGGGGATGGCTAAACAATAAATTAAAGAATAGATTAAGAATAAATTAAATTAGAAAGAATTAAAGAAAAAAGGACTCGTTATATTAAATGTTATCGATGATATCAAGTGATGGGGGTGCAGCAGTTCCACAGTGCTTATACGCGAGTCGCCACTGAAATGTTCTGTCAATAAGTATTTATATATGTTGTGCTAACATTGAAAATGAATTGTTTCAGCATTTAGCACCATGGCATTTATTCTTATGCATACTTTCTGGGGCATCATAGTGTTTGATGCTATGGATACTAGAAGATATTGGAAAGTTGTTATAGTTTTTCTGTCACACATGGGAGTTTCTCTACTGGTAAATGGATTACATTTTTCAAAAAATAATCAATTATTGTTCAATATATGTTAAGTAATTTTTCTTACCTTTCACTATTGCAGACTTTATTGAATGTCGGCCAAATTTATGTTGAAACTATACTTCCAATTTATGTTGTTATGTTCGCCTTGGGCATATGGTCATTTTTCACTGTTGGAGGAACCATTCAAAACTTAAAAACCAGCTTGACATCTGCCCTTACATGCAAATCCAACGAATTCGTGGTAGAAAATTGAAAATATTCCATGTAAATATAAAGTTTCATGCAAACAATCGGCTTGATTTTTATCAGTATGTATTAAAAAGCACTTATTTATGTAAAGTGTTTTAAATTATCACAATAAATACTCATGTTTTCTGTACTTTTAACATGTTTCAAAATGTGCAGGTTGGGTAGCAAGTATTATGCATAATTTGATGCATACTCTATATGTATCTTGACAACTAGTGTTGCAAAAAAAAAAAAAAAATGTGAAATATGCAGAATTTAGTGCCTTAAGTTTTTTGCTCTGAGAATTGTACAATTTGAATTTTTTAAATTGCCAAATAGGACAATCTTTATCTCCACTTATTAATAACCTGAACACATCAACCAGAATATTTGGAGAATGTTTAGTAAAGCATATAGGAAAGGTCCAAGGAGTGTTGTTACTGACAGTAGTAACCGTTATAAAATTTGGACCGAAATCAATCTGAGTGCCAATCCAATTTGCAATCCCCAAATGTACGGAATTCAAGGTGCAAAGGGTTACCACAAAGCCCCGAAAATTGGTTAGGAGCTCCAGTTTTGACCCTCTTTACTATCGTTAATGGAATATTTGTCATGATGCATTACCGAGATGCGTCATCATATTTACCTTGATTCGAACAAACCATCTTTCAACAGTCATGAGAGGCTAAACATCCGTCTTATCGGTGGTATCGTCTAGTTATAACTAACATTTAAAAAATATACGGATGAAAATAATGTGACAACCCATGTGATTAAAACAAAACAATTTAAAAGTAAAGAATGTACCTTACCATAAGCAAACAAAATCCTGTCAAAATAAACAATACATTTTAGAAAATGTCAATTTTTGGATACTAGAAAATACGGATTTAAAGTTATTTCGTTGAAAATACGAGTGAATCCTGCACTGGATTATGTTTGGATTCGTTTATTCAGTTAAAACAAGATTAAAATAAAAACAAAATACAGTATTTTCATAAAATCACGGGTTCATGTTCTCTTATCAAACTTCAGATTGAACTACATGCAACTAACGTGTACATTTTTAAAATAAAGCACATTTAAGATTGTATTTATTGCATAAATCTAGTCAAGATTACTGCTTATTAAATTGTACCCCTGTAATTATGGAATCATAAACAGCCAATGTCGCTCGAGTGTCATCACAAATTTTGGTGTCGCTAACTGACTAATCATTCAAAGTAACGGAATGTCGATCAATTTAAATGACAATATTCGTTTATCGACCGTTACTGGCAACAACGAATTTTGGTGGAAGAGCTTTATAAATCATAAGAGTATAAAATCCCTAGGCAAGATTACTGCTTATTAAATTGTCTCCAGCATCATAAATGCGTAGCATTGCAAATTTAAGTGTCAAAAATGACTAATTATTCGTAATAATGGAATGTTGATCAGTATCTTAGAAATGATAATAAAATGGGTGTATCATATGGTTACTGGCAACAGTGTTTTCAGTGGAAGCGCTTCATAAATCATATGAAGAGTGTAAAATGCAATCTGCACACCACCTAGTATGTGCAAAATAAAATTATGTCAACGATGATTAAATAAAACTATGGTGCATTACGTTTAGACTTGTTTGGCATCCATGTCCGGAATGTAATCCCGACCCATCAGGCAGGCAAAGACCGTCATCACCATTTTTGGTTTCACTTCTGTGATATCTTCGGGTAAAGCATAAATTCGAGCACCGATTTTACGGGCCATAGAGATGGCGTATTTTGCATTGGCCATGTCATCCTTTAAGAAAAAAGTAAGTTTAGTAAAGGAGAAGGATAAAACCAAAAAAATAATAAACTTTCAAAAGTATTCGCTTACATCAGCATTTCCACCCACATGAACATTTGAATAGTTAATGGTGCCAGGTTGAATGGCATCAATCAAATCAATGATTACTAGAGCATTACTTATGGTTGGATCTTGAAAGCTTCTGATACTCCTGTTTTTTTTTTCAGAAGCCAACTGGAAAAAAAATAGAATTTCATTAACACAATTAACTACGCTTATTACAATCCAGGATAATATACTTGTACAATGCTCTAAAACTGTGAAAACAAAATGTACTGATACACAGAGCCATTTATCAAGGATGCTTACTTCAGGATTTCTGAACTCTGCAGTACGATAATCAAAACAGGCACCGTTGAAAGGACAATATCAAAAATTGAAGCAGATGGGTCCAACAAACAATCTGAGGGCTACACACTGACCCCGAAGTGTTTTCGGCGGCTCTCAACAAAATTTTAAAAAATCATACAGCTTTAAAATTTTTAATTGGATTATTGTTTTAAAAAAATCAATTAATTATTTAAATCCAATATTACTCTGGCCATACACGTACGCAGTTTTTTATAGAAAAATTCAGATGACAGGAATTAGAAAAATATAAGTATCATAATTTGTAATAATTAGAATGTGCAGGGCACAGGTTTTGTGTCGAAGTACTCTTGAGAACAATGTGTTTTGTGCCGAAACACTTCAGGCCCGCATGTTCTGCGCCGAAGTGCTCTTGAGGCCCACAGGATCTATGTTGAAGTATTCTTGTGGCCATTTTGGTATGAAAATTTGGACCACCCTACCCTGTTTGCGTTCTATTTTGAAGACACTAGACATGCCCAACAATTTTGACGTATCAGATGCCAGTTATGTAATGAAGGCCTTGCCAAACCTGATGCAACACTTCATGGTCGATTAAGTTCCCCCTTAATCTCTGCACGATAAAGATCTTTTGAGAGGGGATGGAAGTCCCCCTCATAGGTAAAATTCCCAGTTTGTTGATGGTGAATCATCCACCGGCATTAGCAGCCCTCTTGTTGCCGAATTAGGCCAATGTTAAAAATCACCAAACAAACTAACAAACAGGATTTATCACGGCTCTTGAAAAGAAACGTACATGAGATGCTGCATTCATGCTTTCTCAACGTATGGCAAGACATCAGGAGTGTACATAACGAGATTCCTTGGCCTGTCTTGGTAATCTTATTACAGAGTTCGAAAACCCTGGAGAATATTAACAAAGTAATAACTCAATGTAACCAATGAATACGGCTCAAATTTTCGATCTGATTTATAGAGGTAAAATTTACCTGTGACCCTTTAAAATAAAGATGAAACTAACCTTTTTATTTGCCCATTCTACAATTTCTTTTTCAACAATTGGATGTCCAGTGTTTGCCAACTGCGTTAATATGCTTAAGGTGTAAGCACGCATCAACTGCCACACCAGGGCTAGACAATACAAATTCTTTGTTATATGGCCCGTTTGGTCGAACAGCAAAAGAAGCCCATTGCTACGTGAAAAATGACGTACCGAGTGTTAAGGTGTGATTTCCTTCGTTGATATCTGCTCCCGCAATGCCCACGAGAGAAAACTTTATTTGCTTTCCAAGCAACACTGCATAATTGCAATTTTCTAATTTTTCCATGAAAGCTTTAAGTTTGGAGAACTGTTTCTTGACCTGACTCCAATCGACGATCCCAGGTTTAATGATGTCGTAAAGCTGTAATTATTCATTGCATTCAATAAATATTACGCCCACAAAGATATTTTGGAATAACCGTGTTCGTAAGGCTAGCGAACATACCTGGAATATCACAAGCCCGTTACTCAAATCTCCATATAGGTAATTGACATAGGGCTGCACACCCATGCTATTCATCCAGTTTCGATAGGCTGAAAAGACAGAATATCAAAATAAATTAAGTGTTTCTTGTTAATTTGTAATTAAGTTTTAGCTAAGCATGTGACCAAAGGAAATTTTAGAATGTGAAAACCCAGAGTTACGCACTTCTTTCTTCTCTGGTTTCTTCCAAGTTTACAAAATCTTCGATTTGCACGGGTTCGTCTAAGGCAGGGTAATTATTGAACAGATTTGCCACAAAGGCAACGTTCAATTTATAAACACCCTCTACAACATCATTTGGCATGACAAAACTACGACATTTAATTTTCTCGGCTTGTTGAAGCATAATTTCAGCTCTGGAGAGCAGATTAGTTTCCTTCAAATAAATCAAACGAAGTTTCATGTAGTACAAAGAGTGATAAAAGAGGATCAGCTTAAAAATATGAATGAAGCACTTACATGTAAAGCTTCGGTGGTAACACCAGATGTGGCAGGAGAAATTTGCTTCAGCAACAATGTATATATCTCTGAATCCTTGATGTCACCCGTGAAGTTGTTCATTCGTCGATTGGTGCCAGCCCGTTCCATGTGGTAATTGACCCAGCGTAAAAGAATATTTTCTGGAGAAAGACGCATCAGATCTTCCAAAGTTTCTCCATCACGCAGCAAACTAGCCAGCCCAGGACAGTGCTCTAATGTTATTTGATTGAATAAACCGATCTAAAACGATACAATATTCTTAATGGAGAATTCTACATTTTTCTGAAATTTAAAGGCATCTATAGATTTACCCTAATTATCTGCCAAACTAGACCGAGAACCAAATGTGGTTTTCCTTTGGAAAGATCGTGCGCATCAATGTTGATGACATTGCAGCCTATTGCTTGAGCAGAATTCAAGGCAAGTGTGAGGTTTTCGTGTTTGGTGTAAATTGTTAAATTTTTCTTATTGATTGCCCTTTCATCAATGGTTTCAGGACAGGAATGGTTGATTGTTTTGCTGAAAACAATAAATTCGATAGTTAAGTTACAAACAGTATATTATTGACCTTAAAAATCGAAAATTGGAATGTATCTGTAGTAAGTGCTCTCAACATATAGCATAAATAAATAAATACTAATACGCAATACGAGTAGCGGCTCGTGCGTAGGCACTGTGGAACTGCAGCACCCCCTATCACTTGATATTATCGATAACATTTAATATAATGAGTCCTTTTTTCTTTAATTCTTTCTAATTTAATTTATTTAATTAATTCTTTAGCCATCCACAAGTTAATGAAAAAATATTATGAAAACTGGCGTGCTTCACAGCATTTCTCCGCAGCACCCCCACTTATTTTTCTACGCACCGCCACTGCTCAATAAACGTACAATTTCAACCTCAGTTATTCATTGAAAGAATTTTTGAGTTCATCCCTAATAAAAAATTATTGTAAGGAAAACTTTCGAGATGTCAGATTGGAACATTTAAAAACAGCACCCCAGGACAAAGCAAAACTTAAATGTTTAAACTATCTTACAAATGGCATAAATCTTAATTGACAGTATATTGCCTCGTGTAATCCGAACTTAAGCAACTTACCATAATAAAATTCCATCTTTAACTTTCTCGTATAATAGTTTCCCTTCTGGATCAATAGGTAAAAGATGCTTTAAATCAGGATCGTGGCCAAGATTTCTATATCATAAAGCATGGCAACGTTTTAAATAACCAATCATATTTTGCATTCTTTTATAATATTTTAATATTTCGACATATATTTCAACTTACGTGTTGATCCAATCTGAAAACGCTATTTGTTCTTCTACCCTCACAGAATGCGTAGTTCCTTCGCTTGAAATTTCAGACATTCCACCTAACGTATTCACGTTTTCTCGTTTCTGCACAACTCCTAAATAAAACAATTAATGATAATGCGTAAATAAAACAGTTGGAAAATGAGTTCCAGATTTAAATGCATCGTCATATGAGTTACCTTTAAATGTACTGGATACTTCATCCATTTTCAAACTCAAGCAGAGCTAAAAAAACAAAAACAGCCACTGAATGGTTAGACTATAGTTATTATGTTGTTAAATAATCATACTTATATGAGAATGGGTTTAATACTTGCATTTTCAAATTCTTTAAATGACAATTGGTTTCTGCCTCTTGCATCGTTATCTTTGTCAAACTTGTCTATCATCTCCCGAACTTTGTAATGCGGCAGTTTGAATCCACAAATGTCTAAGGCAGCTTTCAGTTCCGACAGGTCGAGATATCCGCTGCCATCTCTGTCCATCTGCAAAACAAAAAATTGCGTATAATTAGTTAAAATTTAATTGTGCTAAATTTGACACAGTTCGGCATATCATCAATAAAGGAAATAGGAACATTTATCATATCATATCTTGTGCCCAAAATAAGGCAAAGTAGCTGAGCAGTTTTATGAATTACTTTTATTTTCTCTGCCTTGCATGTAAGATTTCTTTGAACTGAACCATATGGGTCAGTCAACCACATTTTAAAATTCTGGTAGGTAAAAAAATAATTTAAAAACAGTGCTGATTCATATATCCTGTCATAGCATATTGTGAATGTCAAACTGCATAATGGTAAATATGAAAAACCAACATTGCTTTATCAATGGGCTTGTTTTAAACTATTCCGAATTATTATTTCGCAAATTTAACGAACCATTATACAAGATAACACGTCGGTCACGTCACAACATTATAAATAGGCTCAACCGACATTTCCCATTCACGGGCTACGATTATGTCCTAGGAACTTCCGGGATTATTAGAAATGAAATCTGGTCAGTGACAGATATCATAACAAAATATCTAAATGAAAGGAAAAGGGAGTAACAATAAAACCGTTCTACATTTGCGTTACCCATAACTATAATCTAAAAACGATAATGCATACAAATGACACAGGAAGGCAAATGATGCATGATGCATGTACTGGATTTAATGTACTATTTAACTGGTGAACATGTAACTTGTGTGAAATTTTAGAAATTTCTTCTAAAACTCAGAACATAAATTAAAATTCGTAAGAACATAAACGATAATAATTAATTTGAACATTAAACAACAATACTCCAAGCAAAACTATATGTTTGTTTGTTTGTTTATTGATTTTTAACGTTGGCCTATTTCTACAAAACTATATACATGAATCAGTTAAACGTCAATTCAAATTTACTTAGGGGCCATTCAAGAAGGACGTCCCAGAAATTCCTTCAAAAATTGAACCCCCACCCACTCCACACTGTCCATTTTAGCTCCCCTCCCCACTGTCCACATGTGTTCATTTTAGCCCCGCCCCCCAAAGTCCACACTCCACATGGTGTCCATTTTAACCCCGCCCCCACAGTCCACACTCCACATGGTGTCCATTTTAGCCCCGCCCCCCACAGTCTACACTTCACATGGTGTCCTTAATTTTTGTTGAAAAGTAGGGTGTCTCACAAATGTATTGGGACATACAAAATCCCATAATTTCTATAAACTTTCAAGCACCAGCCTCGCTGCCAATTTCACGAAATTTTCCCAGATTTTTTTTGACCAAATTTCCTGACCTGGAAGGGAAATCCCAGCATAAAATTGGTGTTTAACACAAATTTAGGCATCATTCCCGAATTTCCCAAGGTTTTAAAAATTGAAGTACATTTGGGATTGGGGGCAAATTTCTTCTGGTGTCCTTTTCCCCTTCCACTAACCAAGACTGCACTGACCTTTAAAACTCAAACAGAAAACACAATGTGTCCAATACCAGCAGACCCCCTATTACCTCCCTCTTGAGGACGTCCTGTTTGAACGGCCCCTCATAAGAAAATATATGCCTTCTGAGGTAGGAAGTGGCAGAAATGTTAAAACACATTGTTGTAAAAGACTACCAATTTTAAAGTACAAAACTTCACAAGTTAGACTCTCATTGAACAGAAGCAAAACATAATGGACAAAAGACAGCAGCCATCCATGACATGGTCATCCAAGCAAATCCAAGCAATGGCACATGCTCATCAAGTGGTCCAATTATTTTCGCCACAATTAAATATTATTAAAATGTACATGATAACCTATTCTAGCGATGTAATCGATAAAACATTAAAGGCGAACACATAATTCAACACGAGTTTCAAAGGTTTTACAACCCATGTCAAACACAATTATAGTGGACTGAAGCAAGTGAGAAGAGACATCAAATCATGCAGAAAATCGATAAGGTAAATAAACTTTGGTGTTAGGTTATTGTGGGTAAAGCAGTGAATGGAACCTTTTGAGTCGACATATAATAATCTTTGGGTGTGCAGTGGGGCATGTGGAATCAGTTGACTGATTTGACAAACTGAACATTGGTGCATTACATGTCATTTCAACCTAGTAACACTTAACAAATCAATTTAATGGTCTAACAAAACTGATAACTGCCTATTAATCAATTTACTAAGGTCATGTAGGTTTAGCTACCCCAGAAGACAACTAATGAGACTGTCAACCCCCAGAGTAACAGAAAGATTTTTCTCGAATATTTTGTTAATACGTGACATTAAGAAATTGTAATTCAACAGGGTTCCCCCACAAATAAAATATTCAACTTCCCTGACTTTTCCAGGTTTTAAAATTTTTTCCCTGACCAGCTC
>JAQGBW010000150.1:0-58856 GCA_034698625.1 Julus scanicus | reverse complement strand
TATTTGGGATCGCGGAGCTGAAATTCAATTTCCCCCCTCTCTTCCGTCCGCGGCGTTTTTGCCAGTGGGCCGAACCGGTACCGTCCCATTCGGGGTAGGCGGCCCGAACCTCGAGGTGCGTCGCAGCGCAGCCCTTGTCGCCCCCGGCAACAGCCAAACTGACAGCTCATTCATCGAATAGCGGCTACGCTGATTGACGGCTTTGACGGACGAGCCCCACGACCGGGGAGGGTGGCCCCCGCGCAGGGGGCTGGCAGTCAGTACCGTACTCGACACACACATACACACACTCACTCGTTGGCAGTAGTGGCGGTGAGAGTAGCGCGCCTTAGGTGAAGCGCAAAAGGGGGACACGGTGGTATAAAGTAGTCTAGTATAGAGAGAGTATACATACACTCACTCCAACTTGGGCGTTATTCGGCGACTCGCTTTTTGCCCGACTGGAAGTGAGGCCTGTGCCGCGGGATTTCGGACCCCCCTCACCCCCCACCCAACCCCCCTTTTTAAACCCCACACCTCGTGTGCGTGCGGTACCAACGGGAATAACCCAGTGAATGTGTTTTGTTCGTGCGTGAAACATCCACCGATTTTGGAATAGTTGACGACGGTCGGATTTTTCTTTTTTTGGTTGTTCACATTTTCGCTGCTAAGTGCGGGTAGTAGCTTTTGGGACCGGTCACCGAAAACACGTTTTTCGGTAACCCCGGGTTTATTTGGATTAACCACCCCTACTTAGGCTGACCGCGTTAACCGCGGTTGGACCACGGTTCATGGCTCAACCAAGGGTGAGTTGTGTTTTTTTTTATTTATAAATTGGATACGTGCTGGATTTAACCACGTGCTTTAACCCTTACTTTACGAACACTCGCTCGAATATGCGGGTGGTGTGATAAATGCAACTGGTGCCATTGCGATGAACACATGGTTCGCGGTGCATGGTTCGTAAAACGATGCAGTCGTGGCCTTGCCAACTTGCGGGAACAGCTTGTTGCGCCACGTGTTCGTCGCACAACTTTTGTGATTTCGTTGATATGGACCTTATTCGGTGTTACGTCATGGACGACATCACGTAGTTTTTTAAGAAATTATCAACTTTTTTCGAATTCAACAGTCCCCGAGAAAGTTTCATAATCCCTAAAGTCAAAATTACCCAAGGTCAAAATTAATGTAATGTAAATTAATTTCATGCAAATTCCATGTCATGAAACATGTTCTTAATGATATTGTTAACATAATAAATCAATACTTTATAGAAAATATTAACCCATATAAACAAAGGGTCTTAAAGGGAACTGTTAGCATGGACTATAGGGTCCTCAAGCATTGTTTTTAAAATAATTTCCAAAGTTGGAGAACCATTAGAGACAAAAGGGCTCGTGATCTTGGGTATAGTGTTTTGGTAGTGAACGAATAGTGTATTATAGGTCAAATCCATGATCATAATAAATTAGTCACGTGATGTCAGCCATTAGGAAATCTGCATAAGGTCCATTGCCGAATATGCCCCTTTAATCGTGATTGAAAACTTGTGGTTAAGTGTTTCTTTTGAATATGTGGGTGATTAACACACTTTCCTTATCTTTTGCAGTACGATGACGGCATTCCACATTATGGGCCAATGGAGGTGTCACCGTCGATGTACGACCCTCACGCCCATCGGCCCATGCCCCTGTCGCATAGCCCGCACATGAACCATGGGCATTCCATGCATCAGTACCATACCAACCATGTATCACCAATGTCTAATCATGTCATGGGCTCGGTGCCTGATGTCCATAAGCGGGATAAGGACGCTATATATGGGTAAGGTCCTCTTTTCCATTAAACCAACCCCCCTCCTTTCCCCCTCAAATATAAGGCCCTCCGTGTGGTACTTTGGTACTCACGAAGTTTGTCAGTTTGGAATGGACACATGACAAATGTTTACAAACTGTCTATAGTGTTGTCAAGTTATGCTACATAATTAATTCCAACTTTTAGACATTATATATACAAACATCTAAGGACCTAAAACTTAAAAATACAACGGTATTGAATATATATTATTGTTGGGGAAAGTTTACATAAAGTTGTGGCGTCACAGGCACGTGCAAGTGCACATGCTGTTATAAATCTCGTGCACGTGCATGTGCACATGCTGTTCTAAATCTCGTGCACGTGCAGTTCTTAATCTCGTGCCTATTTGGAATTTTATTGTTCTGTTGTTGGAATGTTATTATTTTTGGAAGTCGTGTCAAGTTTAGTTTCTCTTAACTTCTTGTTGTTTAAATAAAATTCTTCTCATTTAATTCAATTTGGAAGTTATTTCAACATACCAAAAAGTAAAGTTTGCCAAAATTTCATAAAAATGTACTTTTGTATTATGTATACTGAAACATTTCAGTAGTTACTGCATGCTGTAACACGTGACAAGGGTTTTAGGACGTGGAGAGGTGACCAGTGTCCAGTTTATACAGGTCCATAATCCACTCGAAAGGTTATTATATAAATTGAGCAACGTATAGATATATTATTTAGTGTTTAGAAATTGGTCATAAGCCTGGCTAGACGTAGAAAGTTGATACCGAAATTTCGGCCGTTAGTTTTTTGTTTTCAAAATCTCGAATATACAGTGAGGCGTATGATTACAGTAAATATTTTCAGGGTATCTCAGAGGTAGACAGGACAGGGAGAAGAAGCGGAAAAAAAAGCACATGGTACAAAGTTAATGAATGGCGGAGTTGTCACTTATGATAACTAAAACTAAACACGAGCCTCCCCTTCAAAGATGGATGGCAGTGAAAAAGACAAGGTCCCCGTTGACGCTCTGTATTTATATGTCACGTCGGGCTAACAAATGGTTATGAACGGCAATAATTATCACGTAAAATTTATGGTACCATAAGACGTATTTATTATTAGGCTATATGGGACTCTGTTCGGACGATATAAAAGTCGAGATTTAGCCGTCCCAATGACCCTTCTATTAGTTTTATGGGAATTAAACCGAGCACGGCAAATTGGACGCCATTAGCCGGGGGAGGGCGGTCGCGAGGCGGCAGAAATACAGCCGGCCGGCCCATCGTCGGGAATTGTTTATACGGCAAGAGTCCGAGACTCTTTAGGGCATGATAGTCTAGTTCGGGGTCATTCCAGCACGAAATTAAATATCCATTAATGTATTAAAATCGTCCAAATGTTGGCTAATAATTGTCGCATGCCGCCGATTGCCGCTTGGCTGCCCCAAATCATCCCCGGCCCGCGTTAGGCCTAACGGTTTACGGTTTACTACACTCGGCGGCTCGCGTTTGTCCTCGCTCGTATATTTGTCAGCGCTTATAGGCCCCTTAAAATCCTCCGTGTGTGTGTACATATAAAAGGATACTATAAAATATAAGAAGTGGAAAAATCAAAGTTTGTCCGGGTTTTCTACGTGGGTTTATATTGCCGTATTCGTTTACGGTACATTTTTAAAATGCCCCATTGTGGAACTTTTTTAACTACTGAGTCCGCAGACCTTTAGGTACAATTTAGGGTAAAATTTTAAACCTCAAAACAATTTTAGGAAAATTAAAACTTATTTTTAGATAATTTGCCATTATGGACCACGGCTTTTTACGGGCAGTCTTTAGGGAGGTCCATATACAATTTTAAACCCGATTGCGGTCTATTTAAGTAGTTATGGCCTTTTTGGGGCATAGGAGAATTTTTTAGGTTTAGGACACGAGACAAAAGAAAATTTTAGAAATATTTCGATTGTTTTTAAATGTAGTGGTAATTTTATAATGCATGTCCCATCCTAAACTATACCAATAATAGTCCGGTAGTAATTAATTTTTTGGGGTATAGTTAGGGCAGTTTTCCTTCGTTGTTCAAAGTTTGTTTACGGCCGAGATTGTACTTGAATTGTTGATAATAAATACATACTTAAAATCCACATTAAGGTAAAATAATTTTAAAATTGTCACTGTCCTTATACATTAAGAGTTTAAAAATCTGTTCAGTGAGTAAAAACTTTAATTTTGTCATCAAAAGGCACTAAAAAGTTAAACTGAATTTTACGCAGCCGTATATGAAATGGCCCTAACGAAAAAATCACCTGTGGAGTTAATTAATTAAACAAATATTATACAGTTTAAATTTTTAATTATTACCACATTTATAATCGTTGTTTAATTATCCAAGTATATGTTTATTAGTTTTATTTTATTTAAATAAATTGTATTCAAATAAATTTCGTTTAAAAAGATTTTGGCATTTTTAAAGGTATTTTACAATTGCCTACCCAAAGAAAATCTGAAGTATCCTTAAATTGAAGGACACGCCGTTATGACTTATAATTTGTCGCCTTAAATTGCCCTCGATATCGTTTCTCTATTTGAGTTCATAGTTGAGATAATATTTCACGTCGCCTTTCCCAATAATTTTTTCCTGCTTCCCCCTGCTAGGCCGTTGATCATTTTTTTTAAATCCCAATTTATTGGGTCCCGCCCGAGCGTTTAGAAAGCACGGCGATGGACAACTTTTCATGCCGTAAACGACGTCCCTGATCCCGCCCGATACTCTCACCGAAACCCGTGCTTTTCGCATCTCTCTCAAGGGAGAAAACAATGGTTTTTCTTCGATTTTTCGCTTTCTTATAGCCTATTTTTTCTCTTTCGCAGACATCCACTTTTCCCATTATTGGCGCTCATATTTGAAAAATGTGAATTGGCAACGTGTACGCCGAGGGAACCAGGAGTGGCCGGGGGAGACGTATGTTCGTCCGAGTCTTTCAACGAGGATATTGCGGTCTTCTCCAAACAGGTCAGTTATATTATTTCGACATTAGGCCGAACCGTTGGCCGTACTTTTTGGGGTTTCGCTCGCCGTTGGTAACCCACCGCCGTCCCGCGAAAAATTCCGACCTTCTCGCACTTTTGTTTTTTATATTTTTCGGACGCTATGTTCGTTATAAGCTATCTCGCAAACTTAACTAAAAATCGCACGAATAAAGGGTTAGGAAGACTCGAGTTTAGGCTAAAAATTTGTATAAATATTCGCACGCAAGTTTGGTAAACTACGATGAATTTTCAAAACTAGGCTTCGTGAAGTGTGCCGGGTTAGGTCTTAAAAAATTAAATAACAAAGTTGTGAATTTTATGTAAAATACGCTATAAATTCACTGTATTCACCCGAAACTTGGTCAACTTTTTATCAATTTATGTTAATAATCAACTGCGCGAATTTAAATCTGCGAGTTAACTCGCATGCATCGGCTAGTTTTCGACGGTGTTAGGGATGAATGTGCCTCCGGTCGGTAGCGCCCTCACTCCGGTAGACACTTTGACACTTTTCCGTACTTTTTTGGGTAACCCTTAAACTACGCATCGTAGGCCTAGACCGGTGTAAAGGTACCAAAAATTACTTTTAGGACTTAGGGTCTAATGCCAGAGCGGTCCAATAATTCTGGTGTTTAATTTTTATGTATCCTTAAGTATTGCCAAGCGGTCCAATGACTATATATTATTATTGTCCCATGCAATCCCTTTTCCCTATCAAAAAAGTTATGCGGTGCCCTTAAACCAAAAAACCCAGCCTTTTGGCATCCGGTATGTACAGTATATGTATTTTTAATTTAAAACAGCTATATTTTTTCGCCGATTTAAACAGGCGTTAAGATAGGGCCTTTTACCTGACAATGAAATAAAATTTAACCTTCTTGCATGGGCTACCCCTTAAGTAAGAGGCCCAATGATATCATATAGTTTGGTTGATTTTATGAAACAATTAACCCAAATTTTACTATAATGAGCGTAAAATTTGCTAGATTATCGTATATTCCGCGACCAAAATTCAAGTCTTTCGTATATTAGGGAACTTAACTCGATTTTCCATATACTTGGTGGATCGTTAGGGTATATTTTATTCCCACTTTGAAAAGCCCACATTATGGCATGGATTTTTTTTACTGCCGGGTGTCGGAATTGTAATTTAATTCTACAACTTTATATAAGGCTTAGCTCATTTTGCGATCACTCGAAACCTCCGTTTATGTGATGCGCTGGCTTCAATATATAGGATTTCAAACGGTATTTTAATTTTACATGCTAATAATCGCATAATTATTTTTCCAAAGCGCTCGATTGAGTTTTCTGCTTCTATATGTGGATATAGTATTTTGTTTGAGAGGGATGTTAGACTGGCTCGCTCGCATGTGTGTGTGTGTATGCATCAATTGGTTTCATTTGAAGTCCCATGAGGAGACCAATTTGTCGAGTTTTATGCTCAAATGGATAATTTCCCATTTATACTGTAATCCCTGAATAATCTCAGAAAAATCGTGTTTGTCAATTAGATCTTTCCATTCTTTTTCACGACTTTTTATATAGCTGTGATAAATGCAATGTGGGTCCTTTGCATGTTAGACCCTCCATGGTCAAGTTGCCTAATTTTTCATCATTTTATAAATACGATGTTATAAATCCAAAAACTCTCCAATGCAACATATATGCATGGCCACTTTCACGAATTTTTCAACATTCAAATAATTCAATTTTTCAAACATTTTTTTCCCCAGCTTTTTAATTAATAACAAATTTAGTAATTGCTTTTTTGTATTTTGATTTTTCTGCTTTTTTATCGGTTTAAAATTTACAACAACATTAATAATAGAAATAACAATGAAAAATGAAAACCTAATGGAAAATAGTGTTCCAACTCCAAGGTCCTGTTGTTTTGTAGCATAAATTAATCTTAAGTTATTGTTTGTAGAAATACTTTTCGGTATAGTCATAATTGCAAAGGCAGGATAAAAATATTATTTTATGATGGAGTCATTGTTTAAAACTATTTCAGATTTTTATAATTGTATTAATTTTATATTGTATGTTCAGGTTAAAATTAAAAATATTACATTAGTTTTAATTTTTTTTTATATACAAAATATGCGTTTTTCGATGCTTATTTCCTTGGAAACATTTCGCAAATAAAAAAATCAATGAAAAATCGATGGCCTCAGGTTTTCAATTTTCCGAATTTCGTCTCTAGATGGCGTTGATCGGTTGAAACGATTGCAAACTTACTGAAAATATGCTTGAACATAAACAATTGAGTTCGGAACACTATTTCTCGCTACAAAATAACCGTGTAATAACAAATTTGTTATTATATCTACTAAATAATGATGTACTGTAACATCAATATTGACAAACCATTTTTCTAAAACTTACAACACGTTATTGCAACACTTTAAACAAGAAACACATTGTAGCAACACAACATCAAAACACATTTTAAATTCTAATTGTATCCTTTTCTTAAACTAATCACAGATAAGTTTAATGACTTCTTTTTATTGGAAATCTCGAATTCGTTTTGTGAAACCTAAAGCACTTAACCATTAATGATTGAAAATTCAAACGTGTGTTTGCTTTGAATTATTACTTGTTTGGCCTGATTTCTTGTCGCTTCTTGTTTTAAGTCCTTACAATAATAAAAATAAAAAACAAATGCGAAATTAAAACAATCACTGTGACCCAGACCTTGCAGCTAACTAACCAGACAAGTTCGATAAGGTAAAATAAGTATAAATTGTAATTTATGGAAATAAATTATTTAAACATCGGTGGTTTATAACTTTGAAGATAACATTAATTGATTGTTTGATTTCTCATAAATTGTGTTTTTGGATTTCAAACTTATGCTAGTTATTAAATCATGTTTTCAGTGTAGAATAATTACACAGAAATTTATACATGTTTGTTAATTTAACGAAAGTTTGCATAGTGTTTCATTAAACTCATCTGCACATAGTTAACGAGTATTTTTTAATCGCTGTTTAAATTTAATTAAATATGTCACAACTGTTTGGATACTATATTGACATAATATTTTACTGATGTACAGTTGCACCATATTTAATTAAATTGTAAATTTGACAACACAAAATTTATTCTTGCCCTCACTCCCTCCCCCAAGTATTTTTTTCATATAAAATCTGAAAATATCCAGTGTAAAATTTAAATGATAATTAATTTCTATTTTCATAATTGCTTAATTTGTTATTTGTTTAATTTTTTTAATTTACTGTATAGGCAATATTTGCAGTTTACAAAAATTCTCTGTACCTTATCCTTAAGTTTAAAAAGCAAAAAAACAAAACTACAACTCATGTGCATAAAATTCATAGCTTCGCTCTTTAATGTATTAACGATGACTTCTAAGAAATGGGGTGCAGAAAAAAAATGAAAAATTATGTTAATTTTCAAAGTCTTTTTAATGTGACCCAAGGCCACTCTCTGCATGGGAGAAATTGGTCGCGGGGTGGATTGGGAGAAACGTTGATTGTTATGTGCCAAATGAAATTAAAATGTACTTCCTTGATAAACAATTTTATTCGTCTTTTTTTATTTTCATGGCATTGCACGGCTCGTATTATGTCATATGGGAAAATTTACTTTTATGTGCAGCTTTGATAGGCAAAAATAATTTTTTTTGTTGAAAAAGTATGTTTTTTTCAGTATGATCATCGCCGAATTTGTAGTTGTAAATTTATTTGGCATTCTTATTGATGTTTTCAAACAATTCGAATTGATGATCACTGTTGAAATTAAAACATAATTATGTAATTTTTATAAGTGTGGCTATTTAATAATTTTTTTTTTATCAAAAACTGTTTTAAAAATGAATAATTAGTTGATATATTACTCAATTAAACGCAATTTAGATGCAAAGGAGTTAACCAATGAGGCATAAATTTAGAATCTGTATCTATATAAATGTTACATCACTAAATTGTGACATTTCGTTACTTTGAGAATTAAAATGCTAACATATTTGTGCAAATAGTATTGATTTTTACTTTCCTGAAAAATAGTTCCCCCCTAATACATGAATAGTTACCAAATTTTTTGTTCAAAGATTATAAAAACATGTTTACAACATGACAAAAACATACAGACAGTATACTAAACCCTATATATATAACACTCGATGTTAGACTACAATATTTGCAGCTATAGCTTCGCTGTATGTTGCGTTATTGTTTGGATGCTTGAGGGGCCTCCCCTTATCTTTAACCTACATGGACACCTATGGACTTTTTCGTACTTTGCCCATTTTCATGTTTGCAATGGTAGTTTTCACCAGGGGGCCTTATGACCCTCCTGCAAAGGCATGCGAGCATTAACCTACATGAGCCCCAATTTTGCATTTAGGGATTACATTTTTTGAATTTTTGGAAGGTTTTATGTCTGACCATTAACACTGTAATGGTCAGCCTGAGTTGATAAGCCATATTTATTTAATTTTTATCAAGAATGTTTTCCAAGAATATTTCCTTCTTAAAAATTCCGATTGATCGTCAATTATTTTGAATCGTCTGTGGATTTTTTTTATTATCAAGAACTTTCTAAGCACAATATGGATTTTCATTGAAAGTTTGAAACCCATAATTGATCTTAAAAACCATCCCTCGGAGGCGTCTGGGACTAAAAACGCGTAACCTTTTTTTTATATTTTCTCATTGTTCGTTGAAAATTTTGCTTACGCATGTATATACTGCAGCGTTAGTATAACGAAACATTTTTTTGGGGCTTCCTTTGTAAATAAGTTTTTTTTTATAAATATAAATTGCTCCTAAATTATAGTTTAGTTTCAAACGCAGGGAAGTTGCAGTTTGTGAAAATAATGGTTAGTTTAACGTTGATATTGGAATTATATATATATGGCTGACTCCCTTTTAAAAGACTGAATTAGGGAAAAATGCCCCATAAACAATCCACGCTATACTTTGTATAATAAGCCCTTACCTTTTATATCCCCATTGCGTTACATGCATTATATACAAAGACATTTGTTGTTCATATATTACATACCCATTATTCAGACCATGCAGGATTGATCTTGGGATGGTTTAAATTTTAAGGCCCTTGAAATTATTGAATTTCCTGTCCTATATATAGTCGGGAATTTTCTGTCATTTATTTTAAAAACACTTATTTTTTTCCCCGAAAATTCACTATAGTAAATTGTTCAGACCTTGAAAAAAAATGTGATAATTGGTCATGGGAAAAATCATTGAAAATTTAAGTGATGAGCCTTGAAATCCTTGCAAATTTATATGCATGGAGACCCTGCATTCTTGCCAAGTTTTACATCCATGTCATTTGTAAAATCCCTTCTGAGATATTATGGCCCTAAAGTACGCTAGTATTGCCCTATATTATAGACAGAAAAATAACCAGATATACGTTTCTCTGACACTAGACGATTAATTATTCCTCTGCCAGTATAATAAATTAATGTTCTTTTGAAAAACCATTTTCTTAGGCCCTTTGATTAAAAATACACTATAGGTCAATCATGCAATAACGATTTAAATACCATTATTCTATCTACAACATACAACAATGTCATAAATCCAAAAAAAAAAAGTAAAGTGGCATCTCCATTTCATCGACAATAGCCTTTATAATCCATTACATATCAGATGACTTTGTTTGCAAATTTGGCCGTCTATTTGCACCAATTATTTGTCTTTAACTGGCATTCTTTGTAAGGACCCATCTTATGTTTGCTTTTCGTGACTTTGCTTAGTACATGTACAAATAGTATACACGCCCATCTAATTCCCAGATGAGTGTTTTATGGCCGACAAATTTGAGTTCTTTTGAGTATAAGGTGCGCTATCAGTAATCGCGTTTAAATCCTTAATCACTATATCTATAAAGCGCCACCCCCTTTTATTTTTAATTTATTTTGACGTGGCGTTAAGAGCCCTAAATACTTGCAACTGTTGAAAATGGTGACTGGTGGATGGCGCTATAGTGTGACCCATACAATCCCCGCTGCTTATTGCCTAATAATAGTTGTCTGCGTAAATATACGCCATTCACCCCCCAAATGT
Source organism: Julus scanicus (assembly GCA_034698625.1). Lineage (NCBI taxonomy): Eukaryota > Metazoa > Arthropoda > Diplopoda > Julida > Julidae > Julus > Julus scanicus. The sequence goes on along the minus strand of JAQGBW010000150.1, from coordinate 47,989 downwards.
CAATTGCAGTCAATCCGCGATTCTTCATCTATAATCATGATTTTTCCCCTTGCCATATATCCTCCTCCTTCCAATGATTTAAAATGCTAAAAGTGTGAATTTGATGTCGGGAAGGGCCCAGTAGAGAACTCCTGCCATGGGGATCAGTAAGTGTGAGCGAACGCCAAAAGCCGCATTACCATCAGCATGTCAAAGCTTACAATGCAATAAATAGGTAGGATGACAGGCTCAATTGCTCAAGTGGCCCAAAATCCAAACATTAACCGTATTATGGTGATCTCGAAAACTTATGGACTAATACTGTTTGTCAAGCAGAAATTTAGTGGTTTCAAAAGGACTTTTTCAAAAGGGTTCTTCGCGCAAACAGTCAACATATGGCACATGACCTCCGCTTTTTTGGCAATACTATATATACTATAAAGCAGTGTTTGCAGAAAAAAAAAAAACTCTAAAGTTTGCACTTTTTCACGAAAAAACGTGCGAACTCAAAGCGATTATGTTGCTAGTATTTTTAGAGGAATATAAACTATTGTATACTCAAAACTTTATATTAAAGGAGATTGTTATTTTCAATGTTCCATTAAGAGTTTACGGTATTATATACTATGCAGGGTGGAAAAACCAAAAAACGGGCACAGAAATTAGATAATTTTAGATTTTTTTACAACTACATCAGCAGAGCGTTAATTTTAATCTTAGATTAAGAGTATGATTAGGGATTAGTGACGGTATCATATACAATGGAGTCCATGCATGGCCTTATTTACCAATTTATGGTCATGCCCAACCAAATATGTAAATGTAAGGACATGTATACATGTCCTTAGTTATATATAACTATAGCATTTTAGGATGTTTATGTGGTTCTTCAGTACCTAATTAAGTTCCATACATGGATTATAAGCACCTAATTAAGGCCCTTACATGGATCTTCAGTACTTAATTAAGGCCCATGACCCATACTTAGCCCATCAGTGACTAATGTCAGCACATGTTACCTCATTGGCTAAATATTGACTATATAGGGCCCCAAATATTGGCCCATACATTGCATTATACGGCACATTAAGGACTAAATATGGCCCACAAAGCTTTTAAAGCAGGGATGCAATGGATTCTAAATGCTTATCTAAATGCTTATTAACTAATTAAAAATTTGACATTTTTTTCAAATTTTAACATCGTTGATGTCTAAATTTTGAAAAAGAAAACCTCAGTTTTTAAAGTTTTTTTATTTATTATAAAATATATTCTGTTGCCAAATTTTTGACGAAATGTTTATAGCATATACCCAATGTTTATTATAAGATCATTTCTACGTTTATTGGACTCAGCACGTTAATAAATTTTAATATCTTTATCTATATTGAAGTATAAAATTTGATATATCAGATTCTTTAATGTAGTTTGACGCAAACATAGGCCAAAATCAGTGTGCGTTTTTTAAAAAAATGTCTGCTTCATAAAAGCGTGCAAAGCCTACGTTTGGTACTCTTTTAGATATTATATTAATATCATTGGGCGCTGTCAAATCGTATTATGCCTTCCGCCAATCAAATTGCTCCTTCATCCATGGCTTCAGGTTTATATACCGTATACCATTTTCATACATGCTATTAATAAAAGGTCGACGCATTTTAAGCTTAATTTGGGAAACCATAGCGATGCAAATGTACAGTTTGATCGGACAAATCAAGCTACAAAATTAAATAAGTATACGCGCAATTCTGTACGAAAATTCAACATTTATTATTCATGTTCTCAACATGAACAGGGTATGTGTTTTCAATGTTGAATTCATGATAACAAGATATACAGGGTGTCCGAAATGCCTCTAGTTTTCGTAGCAACATGGGACAACCATCGATTTTAACCCCCATACCCCAGTTGCTCAAAACCCATGAGCTTGAGACAGAGTTCCGTCTCAAGTCTGCTGCACAGAAAAATTCCCAGGACATGGTCAAGACAGCCAAATGTGAGACTTAACTCCCGTATACCACAGTTGCTCACCAAACTGCAGCTCAAGCTGGGCTCTTCTAAACTTCATCTCAAGCTTAAACTCATGCTTGAGAGATTCAAATTGGGCTGACTTGTCACAGTCTTGAGATCGTCTTGGCCATTTTCTGTGCAGCTGTGGTATGCATCTGGGACTTGAGACGCAGCTCGGTCTCAAACTCAAGCTTTATCTCTTCTAAGCTGCATCTCAAGCTTGAGATGATACCCTTCCACAGTTGCAGAGTCTCACATCTTGTTGTCTTGAGCTCGTCTTGGCAGTTTTTCTGTGCACCTGGGACATGAGACTGAGTTCGGTCTCAAACTCGTGCGATTTAAGCAACTGTGGTACAGGACAGGGGTCAGCAACTGTGTTAGTCTCATCTCAAGCTTAAGCTCGAGATGTGGCTTGAACTTCAGTTTTTGACCAACTTGAGACAACATGTATCCAGCGACTTGGAAACAGTTGTGGACAGTATACAGTGCTTAAGACACACCCGCGATTCTATATATGTGGGGTGAAAAAATTGCGTTTTTTTCTGCATTTCTTGTCATGGTTGTTATGCGTTTTTGAAAGACGAGGTTTAAATGGATTTTGTGGAGCCGAATACACGTTCCTCGAGAATGTAACTTCGTCTAAGATAGTATCTCGATTTCATAAACTTGTAATTAGAAAAATAACACCTCCACTCCTCCGTAACTTGGGTTTTGCTTTTAAAAGAATCTCCGAAACGACCCGAAAAACATTAGGGTGTCGCTAACTAATGAATGCGACCTTGACCATTAAGGGAAGCCACATCTGACAATTACCTTCGAGCTGTTTTTACTATGTTTTTGACAGTTCTCAATACGGGAATGTCTTCCCAGGTGAAAAAAAAATCATATATGGGCCATGTTTTGCATTTTCTAGTTATGGCTAGACCTGAAATTGAACACATCTGGATATATATATATAACTGCATGAATGTATTTTTAATATGGCCCATTGATAATTAACTAAGATCCATTCTGGTTTAGCTAAATCCCTGGATTATCCTGGTTGAATTAACCATTATGTTCACCACAGATGTGGTTTTTATACATGGTGCAATTTCGTTTATGATCCCATTTTTATGTCCACATGTATCAGTTATCAATGTAACATTTGTGATTTTCATAACAAAATTTAAGGAATCACTGGTTTTAAATTTAGTTAAACATTGTCGGAATTTGTTGTATGTATTTTTAATACGGCCCATGTAGGTCCCACTAAGGTCCCATCCGGTTTAACTAAATCCATGGATTAGCCTGGTTGGATTAACCATAAAATCATGGATTAAATTTCCAGTGTTTTTTATACATGTTGCAATTTTGTTTATGATCCCATATTTATGTCCACATGTATCAGTCATCATTGTAACATTTGTGAATTTCATAAAAAAATTTAAGGAATCACTGGTTTTAAATTTAGTTAAAAATTGTCGGAATTTGTTGTATGTATTTTTAATATGGCCCATTAATGGCTAACTAAGGTCCCATCCGGTTTAATTAAATCTCTGGATTAGCCTGTTTGAATTAACCATAAAATCATGGATTAAATTTCCAGTTTTTATACATGGTGCAATTTCGTTTATGATCCCATGTTTATATCCACATGTATCCGTCATCATTGTAACATTTGCGATTTTTATAAAAAAAAATTTAGGGAATCACCGGTTTTCAAATTTAGTTAAAAATTGTCGGAATTTGGCGTGATTATCAACCGGTATAATAATATGGGGCGCCACATTTTTAAGTGAAAAATCATCGATAATAAGTAAAGTTGAAAACTTGTTGGTTGCCCGGCTATTTATACTGGGCCCAGGGCTTTTTTCGGGCGTTTGTCCCCCTCCTCCTCCTTCAAATACTGGCTCGTCTCTTACCCCCTCCTCCCTTACACCAATCTCAGGGTGTTGAGCCTGGGGGCGCTGCGTGCATGTCATTCTTCAAAGCTGATGGGCTGCAGATGTCAAGTCGGGGTTGCTGGGGTTTCGGGTTTTTTTAGTTGTAATGTAGTAGGCCTTCTCTGTAACCCCTGTTCAACTATTCAGTGACGTCCCTGTTGAACCCCCTCCAGTGCAGGCCACGTCCTGCCCCCTTGCGTGCACGACTGTTAAGGGTCATTTCAGGATTCCTCTTAAATCACCCCTGAGAATCGGACATTTGACATGAATGTTTGGTGTCCTTAACCAAGAAACTACACCAGCTTCTAAATAGAGCAGTTTTTCATTTTTTTTTCTCTCGTCCAGTTCGGCCAGTGGACAAGCTCTCTCCCTTCCTCCCACCTGCATTAAAAAACCCTAAAAAGCAGCGTGTTTTTGTGTTTCTAACTCCCCAGAATTCACTGACCCTTTCTTGGAAGTGGACGATGGTTTTAAATTTCTAACTCTCCGACTCCGGGACTTTACGCCAAAATGCCCAACTTGTGGGTTTTTAACTTTTCTAGAAAAAAAAGGGGGGGAAATTTTGGAGAGTGGCGAAAATGGGGCGCTCGGAATGTGCCCCCGAGGGACGTTCACAAAGGTTCGGAAATGTTCAGTGAAGGTGAATGTGCTTTTTGGTCACGGGATGCAAGCTGTCCAGTTGCCCAGAAGTTTTTTTTTTGTACTTTGCAAATTCTCGCCACCTTACAAGAGCTTGTTTTACGGGCGAAATTAGAGAGTCCTAGAGGGAACTAATTTAACATTCGGCATTTGAACCATGTGACACCCTCGTTATAGCCATGTTTCTTGTTTTTAAGACGCGACTTACCACTTCCAGCATTGAAATGTTTGTAAATTGCTTTTGAAGGACTTGTTACTGATTCTCAAATTTTTGAGCCACTTCATGCCTTCTTTTATCATGTTGTCCAGTCGCCTTGAAAATCGGGAAATGTACTTGAATTTTTAGCACCTCCAGGGTGTCCAGAGGCCTTAAAAACCTGAAATTGTTTAAAATTCGTGTTTAACAATAGTTTATGCAAGACTATCCTACCGAGGTCAAAAAAAATATATATACTAAAAGAAGCCTTGAAATCCTTGAATTTTTTCACCCTGTTACCATGTATTTAGTCTGACAGCACTGGGTTTTACAGCTAAGTTATGGAATCAAAGAACCAGTGATGCCAGACTAGAAATTCTAGTTTTATTACAAACTTAATTATATCCTATTAAATTGGTATTTAAATGCTATAGCGATAGTCACTTAAGGGTATTCAGTCAGTATAAGTCAAGTTTTATCACTTTAAGTGGCATGTTGTGTTTGGTTAAATCCAGCTGACGATTAATTTATTGTCAATTTAGAAAGCAACAAAGTATAATTCAATATAGAATATTGGTTTAATAAAGGTTAATCACATGATCATGTTGTCGTTAATTTACATCGTGCTTTCAAATAACAATTTTGTAACATTTTTAAAGAATTACGAAATCTTAAAGTACGTTTCCATTTGTCTTTTTTTGTATAGTTTGACAAAACCGACATTCAAACTTTGCATTTGTCATAACTAGTCATTTTAATGAAAGGCAATTAATGAGTTTATTTCAAGGCAATCATGATCGTCGTATTTAATTACGTATATAAAATAGTGAAGGCATAGTGAACGCTACAAACTACACATTTAACATTCTGGTGGCCAGTTTTATGACATTTGGTAACCTGCTTCGCAATCAACAAATTTTTAATGCGGATTTCTATTAATTAGGAGGTTCACTTTGGGCGATAAATTACTGTTCGTGATCTTAGAAAATTTGTAGGATTTTCTTAAAACGATTTATGTCGTTGTCGTTAGAAAGAAAAAAAAAACCGCTAACTGGACGACTGGACGTGTCCGCATACTTTGGCAACATTAAATGAGTACGAAGATCATATCACTGAATTCTACCTTTTTGCCTTTTTATGCGACTGTTCACTTTAATTAATCGGTGGGTAGAAAAAAAAACAAAAACAGGTATTATTATAAAACGGTTTAGCAATCTAGTGACCGCGAAAAAATCTGGTGTCCCCTTAGGAAAAGCCCGATTATTAAATGACGACGTGTATCGTAAATGTTGACCAAACCCTAGCCTAAAGGTTGGGAGTTTCCAGTATGTGACGTCAGCAGAATAAGGGGGAGGGGATAATGGATGTGGACCATTGATATATAGGCAATTGGAAGGAAAGGGATAAGGCCGTCGAATTTACAATAAAATCAAAGGATTTATTGTAAGAAAACTTTGATACAAATAAGGGGCCATTCAAAAAGGATGTCCCCGAAATTCCTTCAGGAATTGACCCCCCACCTTTAACCCCTGTCCACATGATGCCCATTTTATCTCTCCCCTCTCCCTCATAGACTTCCTTAATATTTCTTTAATAGTAGGGTGTCCAGAAAATGCAATGGAACATACAAAGTCCCATCCTATAAATTTTCAAGCACCCAATTCCACGACAATTTCCCAGATTTTCCTGATTAACGGAAATTCCCTGGCCTCAAAGGGAAATTCTAGCATAAAATAGGTATTTAACACAAAGTTGAGGACAATTCCCGACTTTTCCTAGGTTTAAAAAAATTAAATTCAAGTAGATTTGGGACTGGGGGACATATCCCATTTCCTGACCTTTAAAAACTTAATTTAACAGAAAATCCAAAAAACTGAAAAATACCATCATTAGTGGACGTCCATAATGGCTTATCACCTCCCCTGTCCACATGTCAGCCGACCTCCATACCCCCTCTTGAGGACGTCCTTCTCGAATGTTCCCTTATTAAATTTAATGTGACAACTTTTAATAAAAGATACATTTTTTGAAGATATAAAATTTGATTCATTTATAATCGTTGTTTTCATTTAGTTTAAGTCCTGTTTTTTTCGACTCGTGGTTGTTAAAAAAGCGTGTTTTTATATAAATTGGGTTAACCTTTTCCCAAATGCCTCTTTTTGAGCCTCCTTTTAACCCACCTGTTCTCCTACCTGGTTCTACCCATACAATTCCAGGCTGTATACTTATGGCATTTATGAAGATGCGAAATGATATATCATTTACATTTTGCCTACTCGTTTCCTTTCCATAAACATAATTTAAGCGCGATTCTTCCATGCTTTTACACATTTCAAAGAGCTTATCTCGTCAACGAAATTATTCCGCTGCTATTCTGCAAAACACTGAATAGGTGAAAGCAGCTGGAAACTCCTGGAAATTGCGTTTCATTGTTTGAATGTGCCATAAAACGATAGAAAGACAGGTTTTTTTTATTATTTAGGGGTAGACCTACATATATATATATACAAAGCTCGACTCGAAATTTCTGTTTATGAAGATCCTTTTACCGTAACATATTTGGCATTGCTTTCAACTGCAATTTTGTCGTTTCCACCTCCTTATAATTGTGGTATACCACAAATCGTGGATATAGGAAGTTTTATAGTTGAAAAAAACATATACAATTATCAAAATTGTATCCCTGGTTGAAAAATTATGTATGGGAAATTCCATGGACATATTAGAAACTGGGTATTTATGGCATATATATGTCCATAAATGTCAACGTATCAACATAATAATTACACATCCATGTATTAGACATGTATAAAAATATCATTTATGTAGATGTATGTAAACAGGTATCATGGACATGTATGGAAATATCGTTAATGGACATGTGTGGAAATATCATCTATAAGCACGTTTAAAAATATCATTTATGGACAAGTGTGGAAATCTGATATGGACATGTTATATGGAAATATCATTTATGGACATGTTATATCGAAATATCATTTATGGACATGTTATATCGAAATATCATTTATGGACATGTTATATGGAAATATCATTTATGGACATGTTATATCGAAATATCATTTATGGACATGTAGGGAAATATCATTTATGGACATATAGGGAAATATCATTTATGGACATGTAGGGAAATATCATGTATTTCCCCATATAATTTGTCCATCCATGATCAATCTATTTTCATTATTTAAGATTCATTTCCAAGTTCAGGCTTTGTCATTTTGCCATTAATTTGACACAATTAAAATAGTATTAAAAACGAAGCTATCGTTTAATTGTGGTTAATTAAAACAACGCCAATATACACGTTTGTAATGCGCTTTTATGGTCTCACTGGTATTTTTACATCGATCTTATGCAATTCATTCCCTATACTTTCCCCTCTCTCTAGACTCGTTGTCCCCATTTGCATTTGTAACAACAGTCGCATTGTCATCTGACAATAATAATCGCACTTTTTTTTTTAGTGAAATTTAAGTTAAATCCCATTTATTGATTATTCTAATCTTAGCTTCGTTGTTTGGAGGTCGACTGTGCAATTTGAAACTCATCTAATCCACGAGTTTTCCACCCTATTTTGTGTAATCCCAAATGCTTTCAAGCATCGCATTCAATAACCTCGGATCTGCTCTTGAAATCAAAAGAATATAAAATTTCCCAGTAAAGATATACTCAAAACTCGTAGGTGCCAAAGTTCTTCTACAACAAGATTTTTTGACGTCACCCACGTTGAAAAGTACCTCGATTTACTTAATCAGTGCATGGAAAAAACCTTGCCCTCCAATATGTCAAGGCATCTTCTACACGTTTAAATAGGTTGATCCTTGAATTATAATACTTATAAAAACCTTCTTCTTATTAAACTACGAGATAAGATCTATACATTTTCTTTTGTAAATCTCCTACATTTCCTAAATGCTTCTACAGGATATTTAAAGTACACTCGAAAAACATGCTGCAAATTTCAAAGTACAGGGTTTTCCATGAAAAACATTTTTAAGAGGCCATATTGTGGCTTTGTTTCTTTCATACAAAAGAAAAATGTCTCGACTATCTCCCCAATGATGGACGCTTCCATATCCCTATAGCTGACCTAACTTATGTATATCAGTTTAAATTATAAATTCATAGTTCTCACTTAGCCCCATTAAAACTAACCCATTTTCAGGTTCATGCCATCGATGTTATCTTAGATTCCAATTGAAAATCAACGTCATTGCCTATAGCATGGCAAACACGAATATCCAGCGTTTCTAGTTCTTACTCCACACACTTTTTGCATTCTATCTGTAATTAACATGAATTTAAACCAGCTCTCTATAAACGTGTCAAACCATAACATTCAACGTTGACATGTATACTTTGGTTCGAAGTTCTGGGAGTATTTCATGTGCTTTATAGGTGGCGTGTCTGCATGGGGTTGTGTTTTTTTTTTGGAGTTGTTATTCCTGCCCCATATTGTGGTAAAAGTTTGTGGTGATGACATGACTTCCGATATGGTTGCACTTGTAGTTGGGTGCATGCGTGTGCATCTATCTGCATGCCTGGTCACTTTTTATTGTAAGAATGTTTGGCTATTATACTCGCCCACGCCCATGTGACTGCATTTTTCGGGAGCACAATGGCACAATTGGGATTTAATGACAATAATTATTTCTCCGGGTTTCTAGGGAGCCTTTTATCCCCAGTGTTGCTGCCAGGGGTGGAAAAATATGCCAGCGCCGCCCTATCTATTTTTTTACTAATTGTACGCGTCCTCCCATGGCGGCGACGGCGGTTCATAATTGAATTTGAATTACGAGAATTTCCTAGAATTTCCGCGACGCTTCTACAGTTTGAACCCTTGCTTCATTAAACGCTGCTTTTACTTAACGACCCGCGCTATAGTTTTTAATTGAAAACGTATACTCCTTAATCGTCTATCCTCCTTGCCAACTTCCATATATGGCCTAATGATTTCTTCAATTATGCTTTTATGCCAACTCTTGAAGTGGTTTGACGTCATAAAATGTCTCCTCCTGATCCGCGTTCACCAACTTGTATAACAATTTGAAGAGGTTCATTTCGTAATGCTTGGAATTACAACGCGGTGTGATCTGAAAGTCATCACCAAAATCCCCGGTGCCAATTTATCCAGAAATGATTTTCCTCAACGATAAGCTGTACTCCAGACTAAACATGTATCTTATATCAGTTCGGTGATGTTATATTGCTTTCTAAATATGTCCAGCTTGACCAATTTGGTTTTACTGCGAACAGAGTCCAAAATGGACGTGCTGATCATGGAGTAGTTTAAAATAAAACTTATATGATGTTTGTAGTGACTCATGGGATTTATCTGGGTCGTGTTAGAACAGACCCTGGTTTTATAAGTCAACTTTTCAACTTCTAACCATCCCTGTAATTGCCTCTATACCGCTCACCATGTTAACTCCGTGGAAAATGTGTTTAGGCTCCTCAATTGAATAATTTGTTTTTAATCGTAGCGACTGATGGGATGCCTAGCTCCGACTTTTATTTCATTGAATTTTGCTAAAATTCCCCCCGACCTATAATTGAAACCCAGAGTGTACATGTGTTCCATCGCAAAACGTAACTATAACGTCGGCGTGACCCGAAAGATCATGTTATTTCTACAAGTTGGGCTACTAAATCGCTGCTACTAAAATACCGTCCTCTGGTTCAATTTTGATGAGTGGAAAATCGATCCATCCTTTTGGAATCCCTGAATAAAAAGATAGTGTCATTGAGCTTGTCTTTCCTTGAATTTGATGCGTCATCATCCATCTACCCCCTCTGTCTCCCTAAAATAACACTAGAATGTGGTTAATAGCCCCCTTCATTGATAAACAGGAACACGCCTGATGACAAATAAACATTTCAGGGGTAAAAAGGGGAGCCCTCCACAAATATGCTCTCAGACTGCATGGCCCGTTTTTCGAAAAACACATTTTGCACTCGGGCCAATTTGGGAGCACGAATTCCTGGAAGAAAAAAAAGTTAGAAATATTCAGAAAGTTGGACTGCAATTATTCTCACCAATACGTATGTTTAGGAAACTGTAGAAAAATGCGAGCGGGTAATAATGAAATTTAACAACAAAAACACGTTTAATTAATATAGCAAATACGACGAATTCATAAAAGAACAAAACGAATTGGAAAACGGCAAAAAAGAACAGATGCACGTGCCATGGAATGCATTCACGTGCCATAGAATGCATGCACGTGCCATGGAATGCATTCACGTGGAAGCGCCATATTAAAATTTTTGTTTGAAAACTTGTAAATATTGTTTTTGCTATAAGAAGTGCGAGAATGGTGGGGTTACCAATGATCGAGCTATTTTTTTTAAAAAATTTGTTCAATTTTGTTTGATTTTGAAATCAAGTGAAAATGCCTTTGATGGGAAATGTTGTGCAACTGTATTCTTTCAGATACGACAGGAGAAACCGTATTATTCATCCGATCAAGAGTTAGACTCTCTTGTAAGTAATTATTTCATTCTTTCATTGTGTTAACCCTTTGCATTTTCAGATTAGAGCAGAAAAACCATATTATATAGCAAATCATGAATTAGACAGCTCGGTAAGTGATGGCCCTCTATATATTATATTCGTGTTCAATATTGATGTCGTGACTGTATTTACAATATTTTGAAATTATGGGCTCACAAACTTTTTATAATTGACTTTCTTCATGTGGGTGTAACTATTTCTAAAGAAAAGATATTATATGCCAGATAATAATCTAACCGCAGAATCAAGTAGCATTGTGAATTCGGTTTGGACCCATTTTGCCGACAACCCACTTCGCCGACTCAAATTATATCCAATTATACAATAATTTACTATAATTATTGTAATTGTTATTTTAGCCTAGAATAAAATTATTCGCCGACGAAGAATTACTAAAACTGATGAAAATAGAAAAATATATCTAAAGTCCATTCGTTAATTTGATAAGGTTTTAATTGGATGAACAATAAAATAATCAGCTGGTCTCACATATCGCATTTATACAAATGCACGTATAGATAGATATATAAATGGATTTCCCAACACTTCATCGGTTAATGACTTCATTATTAAAAATCCGAACGTGTGATTAATTGCTATACCAGAGAACCACATTAATCGCTAAATTAAAAAAATATAAAAAAATCAAAAGATAGGTCGTACAAGATTTAGCATTATTATCTTTTTTTTTATATTCTAAAATGACATGTTGGAGATATTGAAATGCCGACATTGATGAATTTCCTGATTTTTTGTATCACAATTAAATTCCAGTTAAGTTTTCTTCACGATCGAGTGCATGTATAACTGTTTCATTACTCGATTACATAAATCAAAGATAATATTGTAATATATGTAATTATGTAGTAGATTATAAATGGGAGAGCTATAGGCATCACGTGACGTTTAGCCATATACGGTCTGTCTCCCACCCATCTATCTTGTCATCGCATTCATTTGCATGGCAAAGTTACGACTTATTTTATTATAGACATCATAGCAAAATAATAACTAGCCAGCACACGAACGGGTAATTTTTATTGAATAATGTTAACATTGGCCCGTTTTGATTATCATATTCTGGGGAAAACGAGAAAAAAAAACCTCTGAACCCTCGTTCGCCTAGAGTTTGGCAGTATATCATAATCTCCTAATAAATATTTTTGTCTTCTAATTTTCAATTATGCGATCCAACACGCGTGCGGGTCCCTAATAATGTTAATCTACAGGAGATTAAACAAATCCTGGATCTGATGAAATTTTAATAATACAGCATAGTTGTGCATTAAAGCGAGGGAAAGATGGGGTGTTGCGATTTATTGCTACAGAAACTTTATTAATGAATATACTATATGATGTCAGATTGGTTTTTTATTTTTATTTTGGAGGGGAGGGGGTTTTCCTCAACACTATATATACTCTATCCCAGAATACATAGATATCCCAATAATTATACTAATGTATATAAGGTACTAAATATTGCCCATTCATTGCTTATATGCATCACTAAATATGGTCCATTTTTTACCAATCAGTTGCTAAGGGCCTAGCCGCCTATAAGGCACATGTAGGGTCCATCAAGAGCCAAACAGGGTCCATCAAGAGCCAAACAGGGTCCATCAAGAGCCAAACAGAGCCCACAGGAGCCAAACAGGGCCCATCAAGAGCCAAACAGGGCCCATCAAGAGCCAAACAGGGGCCATCAAGAGCCAAATAGGGTCCATCAAGAGCCAAACAGGGTCCATCAAGAGCCAAACAGGGCCCAGAGCCAAACAGGGCCCATCAAGAGCCAAACAGGGGCCATCAAGAGCCAAATAGGGTCCATCAAGAGCCAAATAGGGTCCATCAAGAGCCAAACAGGGCCCAGAGCCAAACAGGGCCCATCAAGAGCCAAATAGGGCCTTGTATAGCATTTCCACCTGGGAAATGCTTTTTTGCTTAAAATAAACAATAAAATAAGTCCCTCTTATTAAATACAAAAGTAAATTTTAGTATTGTTTAAGGCTGGTTTTTATTAAATATAGACGAGTATTTTGCCTCAACCCTGCATTCCAGTATCTCCTTATATAGCAGGGTGAGGGTGTGGCTATTTTCTTTTTAGTTTAGCGTTAAATTGCAAACAAAAGTTGTGGTAAATTAAATTATTCCTGTGTTGTGTTTCTGGCGAATCTTTTTTATATATTTCGAGTTGAACCCGAAGTGAGTCTGTAATTCCGTCATCTTCATTGTCTCTTAATTTATGGACCGCAGTGTAATTTCTACTATTCAGTACTGCTCAGTCAAGGACGAAAAAAAGTAAAAGGGGTACCAAAAAGAGAGATCTTTTTAAGCCTAGCTAGTTAGGGTGGCAGAGGACGAGGGTCAGCTAACAGGTTGACCTCCAAAAACTACGCATCGGGGTCATGAGCTGATTAGCAATTAAATTTGCGATTACACTCGCCTGGCGGAACAGTGAAAAACCGAGATCGTTAATCTCCTTTGTGATTTTTTGGGAATGTTGGTTGGGCTTGCTGAGACTGGATCCCAAAACCTAGGCCTCTTCACTAATCATAGCCTAGTACATTTAGCCTCATTTACGAAAAGTTTAAACTACAAATATATTTCAATACAACTTTCGTGGGATGTGTATCATATCTTGTAAGTAAGCAATCTTGGATTGACAAATTATGGTGTTTTTCTGCCTTATTCAACTCACGGCACATCTAAGCTAGGCCTAATACTGTCGCGGCACACCGATTAAAAACACTAATCACACAACCAAGACATAGTAAAGGGGGACATTTTCATTGTTTTATAATACTTTTTGCGGTATATCAGAAATTTTATGAAATTTTTTTGTGTAATTTTATGAAATATTGACCGAAATTACTGAAATCTGTAACATCTGTTTGAATACAATTGTGTTATGAATATATTTGAGTATCAAGATTCTAAGGCCTGTTCCACAGTTGCTCAACAAACTGAAGCTCAAGCTTGATCTCTTCTAAGCTGCATCTCAAGCAAAAGCTCAAGCTTTTCTCACTCCTGTACCACAGTTGCTCAAATCGCATGAGCTTGAGACCGAGCTCAGTCTCAACTCCCAACTGAATACTACAGCTGCCCTGAAAAATTGCCAAGACTGCCAAATTTGTGCTATCTCAAGCTTTAGCTTATACTTGAGATGCAGCTTAGACGAGACAAAGCTTGAGTTGCAGTTTGTTGAGAAACTGTGGTGCGGGCCTCACATTTGGCTGTCTTGTCATAGTTTTGAGCTCTTCTTGGCAATTTTTGTGTGCAGCTGTGGTATGTATCTGGGACTTGAGACACAGCTCAGTCCCAAGATCATGCAATTTGAGAAACTGTGGTACTGGGGTAAGGCTCAACAAACTGAAGCTCAAGCCTAAGCTAAATCTTGAAATGACACCCTGCCACAGTTGCAGTCTCACATTTGGCTGTCTTGAGCTCGTCTTGGCAATTTTTTCTGAGCAGTTATAAATCTGGGACTTAAGACAACTCAGTCTCAAGCTCATATGATTTGAGCCACTGTGGTACGGGGATGTGAGATATTTTCTGATAAAATCATAGCTTAATTAATGAAAATATTTTCAATTTTTCACAAACTTTCATGATACATTTGTTGAAAAACACTGATATCAAAAAATGTTATTTATCCCAAAAAGTTTTAAAAAGCAACTTAAGTATCACCGTCTCTCCTGGTGGTGATCAAGAAATGCTTTTCTACATTATTACTTGAAGCTTTCATAGCTATTTTAAAAATCTAGTCTGTCATAAACGCCTGGGATTGTTACCATCCTTCAGTTTTAACCTCCATAAACAACTTCAAAGACTGACAGAGTTCACGAAAGTTCAACCAACATTTTCTGATATTTGGGTTACCTATCTTACATTTGAATGCAAGTGCATTTTTAATAGGCAAATTAAATTCCAGACGAGTAACAGTTTAATCGTGTATATCCCATAATGGTGAATTTTTATTCGGACACTTTAATTTCGATGGTCGTTAAAATAATTAGGTATATTTTGGGACGATGATTAGCAGAGCCAAGGTTACTTCGATGGGCACGCACTCTTATAATCGCATGTTTATTTTCAATGTTATGATCTGAACTTGTCAAGTGATTGCTGATATTTTTTTTCTCAAAAAAACATTTGACATGAACCGTGGTTAATAAAACCTGTCTTCCCCCGATTGAAACGCTATTTTATTGCAGCATCTTTAAGATATAAAAAGCATAAAGATATCTGGGTATGGCAATATTTTTATTGCGCAGATGCAGGGAGAAATAAAAGGTTTACTGGTTCACTGCTTCATTTTTATTTGCTATAGATCTATATATACGAGAGGCTTGTTATACATTGGATTTAGTGAGATTTTCAAATAAAAATTCCGAAAATATATTTTTAAAAAGCTAAACTCTTGATTATTGCCTATATTTGTGCAAAATTGGATTTACTTTGATTAAAAAACAAAATAGTTACGAATCTTTGAAAAAGGTTCTCCTTTTTTGTGGCCACCCTGTATTGTATCTGGTCCATCATTTCTCGAGGAAGCCTGTTGTGATTTTTCAAAAGATGTTCCCAAAATCTCTGAATATTTTATCTTTAAGGATGCTTATCTTTAACATTGTATTAAGTCCATGCGTTTAGTCATGCTCGGTGGTCACGTGATAAGTTAATTTTAAAATATCAACTTTGGTTGAACAAGTAATATGCAATAAATTGAAAACTTTTAAAAAATAATAATAATAATGAAATCGAGAATTTAGACGTAATTACTTTCTGAACTGGAAACAATTGTTATATAGAATGCTTTCTTCTATTTTAAATCGGTTTACGCGAATCTAATTTAATTGTTAGAATATTTAATAAGTGGAACAGATTAAAATAATTTGAGATTTGGTTGCCATCACTTTGGGTTGTGTTCAACAGATTCGTAAGCATGATTTACGTGTATTTTGGTCGCGCGTCTTTGAGTTTGAGCGCTTAAGCAAGTCAGAAAAAGGAAATTATTTACGACCAGCACAAATGGAAAATGATTCTGTTAATGATAATTTCCCAACAAATATTCATGAGGGTAATGGGAACTTCCCAAATGGATGACAGCTGTGACGAACTGCGCAGGACCGAAGAATTTGAAGGAAAAAAAAACACATGTGGACGGCGCACATTTCGTCAAAGTGGTTTTGCGGTTCGTTAACCAGAAGACGATTAATAAAAAAAGATCATTACGAATTATTGTTTGAGAAAAACAAAAGTTTGGAGATGATACGAAAGAAAAATTCCAAGGTTTAATATAAGAAAGTCATGTTTTTAGGAAGTATTTCATGTACAAATAACTTTATATTACCATTTGAAAACATAGTTTTTTGTATTAACAGGTTTTGCTACAATTTTAACAGGAAGATATTCTTTCCGTGTAAGCTGAATAACAATAAGAACAAGCTATGTCATTTTAAATTATTTATTATTTTTAAAGTTTGAAGCATCCTCAAAAAGTGCTGGAATTTCCTGTTAATAGTAAAAATTTGATATAAAAATAATTTAAAATTTCAGACTCGTTTGACAAATATTGTGGTAATTGGTGCTTGAAAATGCTGTAAGGCATGAGCCTTGAAATACATGAAATATGCTTGATTTATTTCCAACAAATGTATTGGTCATCCTGATAAAAAAACAAAATATTGTGGTAATGGGTGCTTGAAAATGTTATAAGGAATGAGCCATGGAATACATGAAATATGCTTGAATTTTCTCTAACAAATGTATTGGTCATCCTGATGTGGCAATTGGTCCTTGAAAATGTTTTAAGGAATGAGCCATGGAATACATGAAATATTCTTGAATTTTCTCCAACAAATGTTATTGGTCATCCTGATGAAAAACAAACTATTGTGGTAATTGGTCCTTGAAAATAAGGAATGAGCCATAAAATATGCTTGAATTTTTTTCCACAAATGTACTGGTCAATTTGATGAAAGACAATTTTAATTAGGCCACATACATGTTTAAATTAAAGCATATGTCGTGAAAATTTCAAATCAGATGGTTCAAGTTGGAAGTAGTAAGGAGATGTGCTTGAAATGTTCCAACTCTGTATAAAAAAATATGTAAGGAATGAGCCTTAGCATCCTTGAAATATGCTTGAATTTTTCTTGCACATGTACTGGACTTCCTGTTTTATGTGGTTCTTCCTACACGACCCTTACATACCCCAGCAGTGGTAATCTATCGAAAGATAACCGTGAGAAAACAAAAGGATATATCTTACAGAATTGCGATAATGTTCAAAGATTACATTTGTACATGTAAGGGGCATGAAGAAAACCACATCAAAGTATAGATCCGAGTACATTTTTTCCAACACTATACCTCCATCTTATCTCTGATAAACATCTAGCTAATGTAGTATTCTAACAAGTGCAAATGCATTGTTTTTCTCGCATTTAAATCTCGTAAATGTGCTTTTTATTTCCTGCATGGACGTGTTTGAATTTGGCAAATTGTACTCATGAGTAGGAGTACTGATTACGATTGCAGTGGAATCGTACTCTATAGTACAAGTAGATTACGTGTAATCTGTAGTCGTATGAAATGTGTAATCAAACGTTGGCAAATGTGTACTCGTGTGTGGAAGTACCGATTAAGAGTACCTGTGGAATCGTACTCCATAGTACGAGTTGTATCGTAGCCAGACTCGGATAAATTGTACTCGTGGATATGAGTACTGATTACGAGTATGGCGGATTGCGAAAGTACTGTTTAGGGAACTCAATTTATTTTTCAACACCGTATGATTTATTACGAGCAGAAACTATCAAAATTCTAAAAAAATCGTAATGAATATGAGAACACAAACCTTCTTAGAAATTAACAAAATCTTAATAATTAAAGGGAAAAAGAACAAGTACATCAAGTATAAAAGTATAAAAATAAGTAGGAATATAAAAATTAGGATACATTCATGTTAGCTTTTAGGATGACCCTCATTTCAAGTTACTCATTCTCGTTACTCAAATTTATTAAATGCGACTCGATTACTTAGAAGTAGTTCTATGCATACTTGACTACATCGGTACTCATAATTTCAAATTACGTTAATACTCGAGGACATTCGTAATCGCCCATTGTGAGTACATTTTTGTAATCGAGTGCATTGTACTCATACGTTTCGAGTACATTTGCATTCAATTACTTTTGTACATTTTGTATATTCTAAGTATTCTTTGTACTCAGTATTACTTTACCTTTATACTCAGTATTACTTTACTCTTTGTACTCGGTACTCAAAAATTCATTCAATGCACTCAATTACTGCCCAACATTGGCTTCTTCATTAAAACAATATCAATCCATAAAAATGCGAATTATGGAGCTAGAGGTAACCACACCCTTAACATGCGCTGAACATGTAACGAAATTGAGTGACAGGAGGGGTTTAAGAAGGAGGAGGAGGAGGTCAAAATAAAGAGTGTATGTCCTTATGTGTACTTCGTTAAAACCATTATCTAAAGTTTTCTCATTCGGAGGACTAAAAAGTAATTTTCATTTTACCTGGAAAATCCTGAAGCATGAGGGGTAACACACCTCTTTTCGGCTGCCATGCTTACCGCCATTATTAATTCCTTCGGCGATATTAGATAGCTTTGTGCTCCCCATTTGGGGGGGACTTTTTGGACGCCATCGTAAAATTTACCTGTGGACCCTTCCATGTAACATGTTCTTGACCACGCAGGGGGTCGCTGTTATGGCTCTGCCAAGTTTAATAAACGAGACACGAAGCCAAGTTTGGGCCTGGGAAACGGGTCCAAAATGGTTTTTTTTTTGCATACTCTGTACCATGCTGGCTGGATTATGTATACCGTTCGTCGTGATAAGGCTCGTAGTTAGGCTTTTTTTGTATATTTCTTCCAACCGAAATGTTCCTGGAAACACAAGAAACCTTTTCTGGTAGTAGGTTAAGAGTTTGAACTCTGGGAGGTCCTGAAAAATGTTCGGAATTTGGTGACTTGGCTGTTAGTGACCCGAAACGACCTCTCCACGGTAAGCAAAACAGTGTTTGCATGCCTAAAACGAGCCTCTGTCCACATGAAAATTCATGTTTGGGTAATTTCGTGGTTTGCATTTTTCAATGCTGCTGATGGCCATGATTTAAAGTTTAAATGTTGAACAACACTGGTTGAGATTAGGGATCAATCTACAGAACATCTTGTACAAGATACTGTTCATGGAGTACAAGAGATGTTTCATGACATCTGATGGTGGACAGTCCAAATTTCATGGTCACCAAATCCAGACTTTGATGACCGTCCTCATGTTTGGGAAGTTTTGAGTATTTTTAAAAATATAGGAGACTTTGTTTATTGACATCAAATTATGTTAAGATTAAGTAAGTCTTTCAAGTCACACCCTGTATACTCTTAGGGGCCGTTCAAAACACGTCCTCAAGAGGGGGTAAAGGGTCTACTGGCATGTGGGCAGTGGGGAGGGAGGGGGTAGCCATTATGGACGTCCACTAATGATGGTATTTTTGTGTTTTTGGTTATCTTTTGGTGAAAGGGGAAATGGACACCGGAAGAAATGTGTCCCCAGTCCCAAATGTACTTGAATTTTTAAAACCTCAGAGAAAGTCGGGAATTATGACTAAATTTGTGTTAAACACCAATTTTATGCTGGAATTTCCCTTCGAGGTCAGGAAATTTCTGTTAATCGGAAAAATCTGGAAAAATTTCGTGGAATTGGCAGTGAGACGGGTGTCCAGAAAATTTCTTAGTTTGTTCCAAGAAATTTTCTGGACACCCTACTTTTAGAAAAGATGGACGTCTATGTGGGAGGAAGGGGGTCTGGGCTAAAATGGACACCATGTGGACAGGGGGTGTGGAGGGTCACATTTCGAGGAAGTCCTTATTGAATGGCCCACAAGATTTTTGATGAAAACGTTTCCATCTAAAACTATACGTCAATAGTTTATTCTAAGTTATGTGGTTTTGTCAACTTTAATAAGTTGTTGTCCTTCACGAAAAAGGTTTTTGGCAACTGAAACATCGATATACGATGTATTTCTTCGAATTTAGTCTACGCCCACCTTTTCCAAGGAACTATTGCACACAAATTTTAAAAAGAATGGTTGAGAAAAGAAGATAAAAATGAATCGTGCCAGTCTTTAACTTTTCTGTTTTGAAATAACAGTTTACCTTATACAAAATAATCGAGACCTGTTGAGAATATCTCGAGATGGCTGTTGTAGGTATAAAAATTGGTGGTGTTTATTGAAGTAAAAGCGAGTCCTGCAGCTAGGGGTCTGGATTATACATTTGGAGTGTCCAAATTGGCGTAGGAGAGAAAAAGAGATGGGGGCACTTACAGGGGATCTCCTCCTCTGAATCTAACTAAGAGTACCCTCCTTTATCTGATCTGGTCCGACACCTTGTCATTGAATTGCAAATGGTGTGGGGGGAGGGTTGACCCCTCTCGCATACCTCTGCCATTTTTTATCTGCCTTGGTCGGTCCGATCGCAGTCTTTTTGTAGTTTTAATCCAAATGCATTCTTCAGCTGACCACTTCGTTAATGGTTTTTTTCATCCTTCCTAAGGCAACAAAAAAAGCATACATATATATGAGATCATTTTTCTGCTAAAAAAAACCAACTGCCTGCATGCAGAGAAGAAGGTTTTAATTCACTTTACCCCTCGCATTAATTTAAGAGAAATTGCAGTTAGTGCATTGGGTACCCTCTGAATTTCATGCAGGGCCATTCAAAAAGGACGTCCTCAAGAGGGGGTAAGGGGTCTGCTGGTTTGTGGACAAGGGGGAGGGAACGCCATTATGGACTTCCACTAACAATGGTATTTTTCAGTTTTTGGATTTTGTGTTTAATTGAGTTTTAAAGATCAGTGAAATGGGGGAAATGGACAGCAGAAAATGTGTCCCCAGTCCCAAATGTACATAAATTTTTAAAACCTCGGGGAAGTCGGGAAAAATTTGTGTTAACACTAATTTTATGCTGGAATTTTCCTTTGAGGTCAGGAAATTTCCGTTATTCAGAAAAATCTGGGAAAATGTTGTGGACTTGGTGGCCAGACTAGTGCTTGAAAAATTATAGGATGGGCCTTTGTATGTTCCAACACATTTTCTGGACACCCTATTTTTCATACAAAAATTAAGGGCGTCTATGAGGGGGTGGGGTGGGGGTCTGGGCTAAAATGGACACAATGTGGGTAGGGGGTAGGAGGGAGGGAGTGGTAAGGGGTCATCTAGATTTTGAAGAGATTCCGTAAACGTCCTTTTTGAATGACTCTACTATACAGTATATATATAAAATACATATGTATATGTAATTTTTTATTGCTCACAGTATGTAAACTGTGAAAGAACTCTTGATAAATAAATGAGGATCGTCTTCTTCGATTAGTCCCTGTCTTAATCTACCATTAAACCAAGAGTTTGTCGAAACTCCATAAAAACGTTAAGGATAAAAAACAAGTTTTTTAAAGATTTTATCAAAGTTTGTTTAATATATGCCCAAAGTTCCAATAGGCTACGAGGCACTCTGTTTAAAAGTAAAGTGCTTTCAATTGTTGTAGTTTTTTTCTAAAAGGAATTTCGAAGCAGTAATTGAAGTATCTCATCCATCTCAAGGTTTTATCTTTTAATTATTTCTTATAAAAGCGCCATTATGGTCAGATATTTATGTTTTTGTCATGTTGGGGCTGTTTACAACGTCGCCAAATTTCCTAAAAGCTCATGTTATTTTAATTTTATGGATCTCTTAATTTCGATTTAATGGCCCTTCTGCTTGTTTACATTTTTATTTACATGGATTCATCATCGTCTTTTCTTTACTGCTATTATTATTATTATTATTATTATTGCAGTTGTTAGATAGAAAAGAAACGTGTCTTGATACATGTTTTTACATATCAAAATAGAAATTCCTGTCTTTGAACTTGAAAGCCGGTTTGTAAGAAAATGTAGATTTTCAAATTATTATTTAGACAAGTAACTCTGTAAGACGACGCACCTTTATATCCCTTATCATGTAGCTATTTTTATTTTTTTATATCATTACTTTCAAGAATGCTTTTCAATTTATTAGTTAGAAATCTCCACTTTCTTCATTTTTGGGTTCTTGATGGGCAGTTTTTGTAGGAGCAAAAGAGGACATTGTTGTTGTTGCGTCCGAGATGTTTTTTTCCGAAATATAAAATTCCCAAATAATGTTGTAGTTGTTGATGACGAAAGTGCAAAAGCCTAAATAACATTAAAATTCTAGCAGCAGAAACAGATATTCCTCCCAGGACCCATTTAGGTTTCCTGGAATGCGGGTCTAGAGCCTTAGAGGCTTGTAAATGGGCTTGGTGGATGACACATTAATTGCAATTTGTGGGAACAGCACTGCTAGACAAAGATCTTAATTATATTACCTAACAGATTATTATAACTCGTAAACCTGCAGGTTTTTCAGTTGACAAAATTATTCTTTGTACTAAGCTCGGGAACACGATTCCAGAAGTGAGCCAAGAAGATTTATGACATGTTTTGTGGGTGTTCAACCTATATAGAAAAAAGGGCAGATTTTTAGCAGAATCGGATTATTTAGCAAAATTCTACGTGTTTACAAGCTTTTTCCCCCCACACATATGTGACAAGAAGCTGTCAGAATTTACTATGAAAAATGTTGAACCAAAAACGATATTATAAACGCAAAATATCTCACAGCATATTCTGTGTCATCATTTGCCAAAGATTAGCAGAAATGTTTAAACTTCTACGAAGGAATTTTTTGGTAATGTGCAGAATTCATGTTTTTCGAAAAAAAAATTACTGCATAAACCTTGTCATCATTTACTAAATATTAACAGAAATGTTTTAAACTTCTGTAAAGGAAGTTTTTTTGATAATGTGCAGAATTAATTTTTTTAGTTAAATTTCTCACAGCATAGTCTGTGTTTTTATTAAAAATTTACCAGAAATACAAAAAATTACCAGAAATGTTTCAACTTCTATGAAGGAAGTTTTTTTTGGTAATGTGCAGAATTCATATTTGTTGTAAAATTTCTCACTGCAATATCTGTGACATCATTTACCAAATATTAACAGAAATTGTTTGAACTTCTATGAAGGAAGTTTTTTTGATAATGTGTAGAATTCGTGTTTTTAGTAAAATTTCTCACAGCATTATCTGTGTTTTTACCAAAAATTTCTAGAAATGTTTGAACTTCTATGAAGGAAGTTTATTGGTAATGTGAAGAATTTATATTTTTACTAAAATTTCTTACCAGAATTATGTGTCATCATTTACCAAAAATCATCAGAAATGCTTAACTTCTATGAAGAATGTTTATTGGTAATTCTCAGAATTCATGTGTTCACCTCATAAATCAATAACAAATTTTCTCAAAATAATACACAAACTAAATAAAATTGGATCCACTGTTGTTATTAGTTGAAATCATGTAAACTCTTCATACATAAGTTTGCTGTTTTACTTTTATTTGGTCTCTTAAAAATTCCTCAAGAATTGTATAATATACTAAAATGTGTAAATGCAACACTGTCATTAAACGAGGCATTTAGTGATTACGTTATTGTTAGATGTATGAAAATGGGTCCCATGTGAGTTATAAACCCTATAAGTTGATTTTCTACAACACGATCAAAGAACTGGTCCGCTGCATCCATGTATTGCCAAGTATTTTAAATGCATAATTAACGTTAAATTATCTGAGAAAATTACGTGAGGGAGGGCATGTGAGAATATATATGTACCGTTTGCATATTTGGCACTTCTTATCTTTTTAACCTCGTTATTATTTCATCATGATTCAGCTATAAATAAGATTGCCAAATTAGTTATCGGTAAACCATTCACGCGATATTACATTATTTTCGTGTAATTAAAGCTGATTGATTTGGCTGGAACGATAGTTGGACCTTGCTGATTATCTTTATCGGCTAATGAACAAATTTTTATTTTTTAATTACTGGCACCGAACACAATAAGTTGGCGATAAAAGTGCGAGTTAACCTAATTTCTACTTAATGGACTTCTTTGTCTCGTAAATATATAGCTTTAATGCAACGTTGTCGAAGTCACCTGCTGAAGAAAGTCAATTATTTATTAATAATAATAGCAAAAAACTAATATTTAAACTTGCTTAAACAATGAGGGATTTTTTTAATTGTCTGGTTTTAATAATCCGTTGTCGGTACGCTTGATTAGATATTTCTTCGGTAAACAAGTCGATTAAGAAGTTGCGTAAAATTCATTAATCAGTTGCTGTCTAATGATGACAATTTTGAATTTATTGCCTGCTAATATTTTGGAAGTTAATTTTCGAACCAGTTTTCGATCTAATTAAAATGACAAACAGTTAATTTCTTCTGAAGTTTTTGGTGAAAGTTTTGTTTGTATCTGGTTTTTGCTGCACTATGTCTAAACGTGGAGTCCAGCATTAATACTTCTAGAATTGCAATAATTTGCGTGTGCTTTTTATTTCGCAGATGGTTCAAGCAATTCAGGTTTTAAGATTTCATCTATTGGAATTAGAAAAGGTAAGCATTTTTGTTCATTACTCTTTTTTGCCCCAATATCCGAACTGTGGTGATATTCAGATAAATATAAATAGTATTATATTTGCCATTTGGGCATTCAATCTCTATATATGTATATATAGAGACAAATTTTAAAAAATCTTAGTTATTAGCTGTAAAATCCACACATATCAAGTGCAAGAAAGCTTAATTTATAAGTTCCTGATTAAAAGTTAGCAAGGGGCCATTCAAAAAGAACGTCCCCCCAAATTTCTTCTAACATTAACCCTACCCCTTGTCCACATTGTGTCCATTTTGGCCCAGACCATCTCCCCCACCCCCTGTCCACACGGTGTCCATTTTTGCCCAAACCCCCATCCCCCCTATAGACGTCCCTATTATTGTTTTTGTTTTTTATTTTGTAAAGTAGAGTGTCCAGAAAGCTTGTTGGAACATACAAAGGCCCATCCAATAAATTTCCAAGCACTACTCGCTACCAATTCCACGACATTTTTCCAGATTTTTCTGATAAACAGAAATTTCCTGACCTTTAAGGAAAATTCCAGCATAAAATTGGTGTTTAACACAAATTTAGGCATAAATCCCGACTTTCCCGAGGTTTTAAAAATTCATGTACATTTGGGACTGGGGACACATTTCTTCCGGTGTCCATTTCCTCTTTCACTGAATATTACCATCTAAACTGAAAAATTACCATCATTAGTGGACGTTCACAATGGCTTACCCCCTCCCTCTCCCCTGTCCACATCCCAGCAGACCTCCCACCCCCTCTCTTCAGGACGTCGTTTTTGAATGGCCACTAATTCATTACTAAAATCAGGGCACATTTAGGGACATAAAAAAAACCTTGTATAATTTTCCAGTGGGGGGGGGGCAGCTGATTGGTAAATTTTTAGTGAAAAAGTTAGCTATAGTCAATTACAATTTCATTGGAATTGCTGATTGGAGCGCCACCCTGACTGACAGACGTGAAATTGTGCAAAAAATACAAATACCATATACAAAAAATGTAATAAAAAACTACACACAAGTGTTCTAATTGGGTATTTTTAATTTATGCCATATCTATAATCCAATTGGTAGAAAGTTCGATTACTGATTTGACATTTCTCACGGTGGATTTGTGGTGGCTGAACAGAGGGGAGCCAAAAGCAGCCAAGTTAACCAATATAGAGGAAGTAATTTGAAAATCCTCCAAATCATGCCTTGACCAAGTTAATGTTTAAGCACCCTGTTTTCCTAATTGGCATCGACGTTTTTCCATAGTCCTCAACTGGACGTAGGTGGAGCCAGGTGTGTGTTAAGGTAGCCATTAACATAGGCTTTCGTCACGCTCCGAAACCTGATCTAAAAGGCTTCTGTTAAGGAGGCTTTTTGGGAGCGTGGTCAAGGTGTAATTTCTGACATGTTGAGCCATGACAATTCGATGAAAGGCAATTTTATGGCCAACCGAACGTTTTGGCAACACTAAATTTCCATGAGGACTAGGAATATACTTACTTACCAAATGCTACATTTGCATTTATTTGAGTTATTTGGCATTTATGGCAGGCTTGAAGGAAGCCAAAGCCACAGCACGTCAAGAATTATAACAGACGCAATTTAGCCCTTAACCACTCGCTTAAACTTCTATTGGCTCGAAGAAGCAGAAAATTATGGCCCTGGAACCCTGTGGACACTCGATACTTAAGCCTTCGGGGCTCCCGGATTGATAGCATTTAGGCTTTTTTAGAGTCGTAAATTTCGTCTTGTCTACTTGCAAATTCAAATAGCAATTATTTTTTTATAACTCGGGAATTGGTTAGGCGGAATTTGGGAGTAATTGAAATTGTTGTTCTCGTTTTCGTTAACTCACCGTGTTAATGCTAATCGAGTTGTATGTAGGAAATCGTAAATATCACCGGCCACATGTTGCAATGTTTCAACTTTTTAGAAAGTTCTTTGTTACATTATAAAGCTGTACATTTAAATAATATACAGACATACAGCAGCGATATACATATACATAGATATGTATAAAATACCTTATGATCCCAAGTCGGGACTGGCACATTTATGCTTTTAGAGAGGTTATCCATTTAACACAGATTGTATATTTAGAAAGGTTCTAGAATATATACTGTATATGGTGTTGGTCCCAAACTTATTCATTGTTTCGATGGCCCATATATATGGTGAAAACTTGACTACATGTAGACCATGTTGTAGTTTTATGTGCCCCATATACCACATTTTCAATTATGGCCTATCGAAGGTTTTCTTAAGTATACGTGTCTGGTCCATCATGACCAATCTTTGGTGAAATATGGCGATGGCTCATATACATGGGTAGAACTTGACTATATTGTAGTTTTATGTGGCCCATATACCACCCTTTCAATTATGGAATATCGAAAGTTAACATGGCTGGTCCATCATGACCCATCATTGGTTAGTATGGTAATTGTCCCAAACTTATTCAATGTTTCGAAGGCCCATATAAAATGCCATTATTCAGTATAGAACCTGTTTAAAAGCATATTCTTGGGACCAGTGAAAAATATGCTTTTAGGCAGGTTCACTTGTACGCTTGGTCCCAAGCCGGGACTGGCACATTTTATGCTTTTAGAGAGGTTATCCATTTACACAGGATGCATTTAGGCAGGTTCTACTGTATTTGGTGAAAACTAGACTATGTGTAGACCATAGAAAGACTTAAAAACAAAGGAACTTAGTTTCACTATAGATGTATGAATGTATGTATATGTATTTGGGCTTATATAAGATATGTTATAAAAAACTTGCAGTTAATTAAAGTTTCAAAAAGTGTTGATTCATTGTTCCCCAAAATTAACAAGAGACAAAGAATATAAAAGTCATTGTTGAAATTGGGTATTAAGCAGTGATAAAACAGCGGGGGCTAATCAAAGAGTTTCAAGAGGTTAGGCATTTTGGAGGGTTTTAAGGTGTGGCACCCGAGATTTGTAATAATAGTGCCCATAATTATGCGGCATTAGAATAATATTAATAATGCATTGTGCACTTTTTACGCCGCCCCATTCTGGGCACCTGGATTTATACAACGAAATGGCTTATTCACTACCAGTGACATTTCAAATTCAATTCACCATCTTATTACACCGGCAGCTAGCCTCCATCCTAAATCATTCCAAGTGCAATATATCAATTGGGTAGGCTAGGCCATTTTGGATGGCCGTTAACCTATAATACACTATATTTCCCAGGTACTGTATATATTTAGGGAAACGAGTCGCATGTAATTTCGAGCATTGGATACCTGGGTGGAATAAATTGGTATTTGTATATATTGTAACGTTACCACCTTCTTAAAACTTGGGGAATTCTAGTGACAGGTGATTGGTTTCCACGCCTTTTAACCCTCAGGGACTCAACCCTTATATCATAGTAGCTCTGGGATCACGTGAAGTGTGACCATCTGCAGTCATTACCAGATTTTGACGGACTGATGCCGTATTCACACACAACCTATAACAGAGGCCTGACTTTGTGACGTCATGTATTCACACTAAAAAAGGAGCTGAAGTGCGCATGCTCACACCCTAACCTATTTTAGCAGACGATATTCTGGTGTGTGTGAATATGGCATGACGTCATTAGTCTGTTTGGAATTTTGTGTGGACAGGGAGAATATGGCAAAAAATAGTGCAGACAGCAGTGTACACGCCTTGGTAGGAGCGCCATAAACTGGATGCATTTGCACCCGTTTTTTATTCTTTTGGTGGATACACCTCAACATCATGTAACATGTTTCCACATCCATTGTTGTAGGTTTGTGTTTGTGTTTGCAACTTCATGTTGCGTGTTACTGTTGGTTGAAGAAACATTAAAATAAATGCAGCCGTTTCAGAAAATGTTTTTCTGAAAATTATTATTTCTGTAAAATGTTCATGTGCATCCTATAAATGTGTATATGGAAATGTTATAATGTATTACAGTATTTCAATTTTAAAAAAGCGTAACCTCAATTGGAATTACTTTTATCATTTGAATTGATATTGCAAATTCAGTTTCCAACGTTTCCACATTGAAAGGGAAATGCTAATTGAATTTTTTTTTTAGTTTTTTTTAGGTATTTTTCCCTCGTAAGCTTTAATAGTGTAAGGAGGATGTAGGATATAAGAGTATAATTCTATGCTTTCATTCATAAACCTCTATTGTTGTGAAGTGCATTCAGAGCAGATATTGTCATAATTTTGGGGTTTTTTTGCTATAAAACAGCTGTTTTTGACCAATTTTATTTCCCTTTTTTCTCTCACCCGCCCCCATAAGTACACGTGTAGTGGTTTGCTGGACTTCCCCCATGAAAATATTCCCATTGTACGAGGGTATTAATCATGCATCTGTTTACTCAATATTTGCTCGTAATTTCCCACCAAATTTGCGTTTTCTAATTGCTGTTAAAACAAGCCATTTCCTGCAGCTTGACAACATTTAGATTTTTTCGCCAGTAATTATAACGTTGTTGTCCTGGGCGTGTTCCTGTTTGTCAACAGTTTGACTCCCAATGTCGACCCACCCCCCCACTCTTTTGTTTTGTTTCGGTAATGTCGGAATACCCCCTCCTCCTCATCCCATTTTTTTAAACCGAATTTTGGTTAGTTTTTGATACCCCACGTGTGTGTCTATTGAGACTGACTACAACTATGGAAATTCTGTCCATTGTGTTCCTGTTTCCCTATTGTGCCATTTTGGCATCAAAAATCCATGGCAGGTCCAGTGGACATGTCCCACACGCCACCTTTATGCTCCGATGCCACATTGTGGGGGTGGGGACACGTTTATGCACGTGCTTCTGGGGAGGGGCACACGTTAAACACCGGGATCAAAGTTTGACACGTAGGGAATTAATGTATGTAATGTTGGGAACATTCGGTTTTTTTTTGTGAAATTCAAACACCCCCCCCCCTCCTTTCCTCCCCACCCTCTGAATGGACCTACAAGTTGGTAATAGTGCTCCCTATAAAATGTAGGCACCCTTTGATGAAAATTGTTATCTGGCTTCTGCATATTAATGAAGTTTTAAATAATAAGCAGTTGGCCAAAACGTTAAAATTTAATTCTTGAGAATCGAAAACAAAATTTCTAGACACTGACCATCAATAATGTCGTTTAAGGGATGAAATATGGTCACGAAATGTAGAAAGCCAATTAAACCGCCATGTCCATGTGGATTGCAGGTGTTGTGTTTTTCTTTAAGAGGCGTACCGCCATTTTTATTTATGCGTTATATAACAAGTACGACTCTTGTACTATTGCGAATTTTATAAATTCTTAAAAAACGACTTCTGAGAAAATACATATAAAAACAACTTAAACATCTGTTGGAAGACTTCTTCTTCATGCTCTTTTCTTGTAATGATGTGAAACCAAGGCCATTGAATCCGGATATAATCATTTTAAAGGCTGAACATTTGAATTTTTGCTATAGTTAACGACCCTCGTTGTTAATTGGGTCCTTGGGGGGACGATTTTTGATGAGTTAAATTTTGTTTTCAACCCACCACCATGTTCAACGTATTATTTTACCTTTATTTAGAATAATTAAAACAAAGTCCAATTCTTCGCACATTTCTAAAGTTTTCTGAACACCTTTCTTTTGAAAATCTGGACCTCAGGTTTGAAAAAACGAGCTTACCTGGCGTTAAATTCCTCAGCAGATTTTGGTAATTTGGCCGATACGCTTTGAACCAACCCATTTTTCAAGTAACATCCTAAAATTTCTGAGTTTTCAAATCCCCTAAACTCACTAAAACTTAAGCCCCTGTCATTATACGACCCTTCTCCTTACCTGTAAATTAGGCCCATGACGTTTTCCTAGGTACTTTATAAGATTTATGTGGGTCACTTGTTAAGATTTTTGTTTCGCAGACCAAAGAACTACCCTCTCTTTTAACTACCCAGGTGTTTTCGAGTGTTTAACTATCATTTGGCTATTTGTAATTTTGAAATCTTAACTACGTGCTTACGATATATTGCTACGCCTGCTCGTTAACGAAGGTTGTTAGCAACAAGATTTCATTTTTGGGGATATTTTGATGGGAGGGACCTAACTGGGGAACTAGTGGTCTTACCTACATACCTACCTTCTTGAAATACTTGACAATAGGGTTGGTGCACTAGATGACAAATGGGTCAAACATATGTCGTACTTGTAGACTATCTGAACATTGAAACTAAACATTTTTATGTGCAACTTTTTTAATTGTAAAACAGCTAAATTTATGAACAAACAAATCCTTAAAAATTAACTCCCAATTCATAGGCTGAATATTAAATTTTATTTTAAATTATATTTTCTGTATGATTATAAGGCGAAGTATTTGTTGGTACTCGGTAGTATATAATTTCTATACATATATAAAGTATGAAATTTTCAGGGAGGACGGCCTCAAGAGGGGATAGGGGGAGGGGTCTTCTGGCATGTGGACATGGAAGGGGAGGGTGTAAGGCCACGGGGTGGACATCATGGTCATTTTCAGTTTTTGGATTTTCTATTTGAGTTTTATAAAGCTCAGTGAAAGAGGGAATGAACACCGAAGAAATGAGTTCCCAGTCCCAAATGTACTTAAAATATTTAAATCCTCGGTAAAGTCGGGAATTCTGCCTAAATTTTTGTTAAACACTAATTTTATGCTTAAATTTGCCTTCGAGGTCAGGAAATTTCCGTTAATCAAAGAAATCTGGAAAAATGTGGAATTTGTAGCGAGGTGGGTACTTGGAAAATTTATAGGATGGGCCTTTGCATATTCCAAAACATTTTCTGGACACCCTACTTTTCAAAATTATTTAGGACGACCATGAGGGGGAAGGGGTCTGGGCTAAAATTGACAGTGTGTAGGGGAAATTGTCAATGTTTGAAGAAATTTTGGTTACGTCTTTTTTTAATTCCCTCATATAGCTATTTTGCACTTTTCATCTTAAGTTGAGTCTACTTCAGCGCCACCTATACAACATCCGGTGATTTTTTATTCTCCATATCTTCGTTCAGAATCTCCAGTATCAAAACTCAGGCGTAAATAATAGATCTGAATGAGTTTTTTTTTTATTTCATTACACGTTGATGTATTTGCATATAGAATTGTGGTTTAATTGTTTAATAATGTTCATAAATAAGTCGTCCAAGGAGCGAGTGCGATACGCCATTGTCGTTTTTATATGGATAGTTCCGGTTGTAATTAAGAGGTGGCGTAAATCGCTTTTGTTTGCACCAGAGCTCGGATGTGGCATATAATTTTCATGATAAAAAGACTGACTAAAATGGCCCCCAACATGTTATCTCATTTTGGGCGGGGGGAAGAAAAAAGCATTGAATATGAAGAGTTTTTAGCTTGAATAGGGCGCTATGGCTCTTGTCTGTTTGTGGTGGTGTTGAGGAGCGCCGTAACAATCTTTTTTTCTTCTTCTATTACCCCTCTCTGATATAAAGAAGTGCGTGTTATAAGGTGGAAAAAAAATCCTAGTGATATGGAGGCCCATGGTGAAGTGAACAATGGCCCTACCGAAACTATCGAGTTTGCCACCCTGCTATTATTTGGCTAGCGGTTGCTCGAAAACGGTGTCTTTGTTCTCCTCTGAATGAAAGTTTCCTCTTACCAAGAGTAACGGAATTCCTGAGCGCCATCTTGTGTGAAAAAAACATGCTTATTCTTTAGGTTCCATTTTTTCTCGCCCTTTTATCTTCTTCTTCTTCGTTTTGCTCTCTTTTCCCTTTCTTTTCTACTCGCCTTTTCGTGTTAGTTGGTTTTTAAGATGCTTTCATGATGGTGATGGTAACAACACTGCATTGATATGCTTGAACGGCCATTTATCATCGATGTTGACATAGAGGGCGCTCGAGACCATGTTTGCAATTGCATTATAGGCCCATTATGATGAAATGGTAAACTACCATGGCGGAAAATGAACCCTACAATGCTGTGATGAAGGTGTCCAGTTTTATGGATTATATTCATCATGTTCTGTTTTATTCAAATGAGACATAAAACCATTTATGATAGATCCCGAACAAAAGATTTTATGCTTTTAGAGAGGTATTCATTTACACATAATGCATTTAGACAGGTTCTACTATTACTACCGATTCCAGTGTTAATAAGGTCGGGAAAAGTAATTTTTTTTCAATATAATTTAGCAAGGGGCCATTCAAAAAGGACGCCTCCGAAATTCCTTCAAAAATTAACCCCCTTGCCCCGTGTCCATTTCATCCATTTTAGCCATTTTAGCCAAGACCCCCCTTCACCTAATAGACGTCCTTCATTTTTTTAAAAAAGTAGGGTGTCCTGAAAATGTGTTGGGACAAGCGAATGCCCATTCTATAAATTTCCAAGCACCCGTCTCGCTACCAATTCCTCGAGATTTTTCTGATAAACGGAAATTTCCGGACCTCGAAGGGAAATTCCAGGTGTTTAACACAAATTTAGGCATAATTCCCGAGTTTTTAAAAATTCAAGTATAGTTGGGACTGGGGACACATTTTTTCCGGTGTCCATTTCCCATTTTTCACTGATATTTAAAACTCAAATAATCAGAACATTCAAAAACGGAAAAATACCATCATTAATGGACGTCCATAATGGCTTCCCCCCTCTCCCCCTTCGTCCACAAGGTGTCCACATGCTAGCAGCCACTCCACCACCCCCACCCCTCTCTTGAGGACGTCCATTTTGAATGGCCCCCAACTCAGTATGAAACTTTGGCAGTTGGGCATTTCACCGGTTAGGTTATGATTTTACAAACTCATATCCTTCCATCTAAATATATATATACAGGAATGTATTTTTTAATATAAATTGCGAAAATACTTCCCAAAAAAAAAAAAAAAAGATGAATTTGTATAATTATTATTCGAGATAGGGTGTTTCGAATCCAAGCTGATCGTCACCCTTCTTCTTCCATGTTGATTACATCGTTGTCAAAAGTATCTTTTTTCCACTTCCAAATAGTGAGTCTTGAACATTTGAAGAGTACACTGGCATGTGTTATAAATTACAGTAATTTTTTCTCATCTTGTCGTTCAATAATTCTTGCGAGTGCAACAAATACACTAGCGTTTTCTTCATCCTTTATTAATTACACTGTTTCGTTTTGACAGTGAAGTGAGGCGTCGAAAAGTTTTAGTGAAAAGCAGAGGAAGGAAGTGTAGTTTTCATACAAACACTTTATCCCCCACCCCTCCATAAGCCACTACCGCCTTACAATTTCCCTTCCTTTTCTCTATATATAATATTACGTCACTTTAGTTTCATTGAAACTTCATCTGACTTTTTTGTACAGAAATTCAATTGTGGTATAATCAGGACTCCAATGACCCGTTATTTTTTGCAATTATTTCGGTTTTGACATTGTAGCGTGGTAAATATAATTCAGGGTTCCCACAACCTGGAAAATCCTCGAAAATCCTGGAATGTCAGGGAATTTGAGAAAGACATGGAAGAGACATGACAAGTCAGGGAGCTTTTAAAATTGGTCCTGGAGTATTTTTGATGTTAATTTGCCATGATTGGAAAACATTAAAAAACAAATTAGTTTAAAATATTTTACTTAACTGTACAGGGTTCCCACAACCTGTAAAAACCCTGGAATGTCAGGGAATTTGAGAAAGACATGGAAGAGACCTGGAAAGTCAGGGATCTTTTAAAATTTGTCCTGGAATATATGACAATAAATTGTCATGAACTTTGTTATGATTGGAAAACAATAAAAAACAAATTGGTTTTAAATATTTCACTTACACAGTTCCCTGAGCCCTGGAAAGTCGGGGAATTTCATTCTCAAAAAAATGTGGGAACTCTTAATATTAATTTAATTGCACATGTGTTATGTGATTAAATCCGGATTTAATGGCATATCGGAGTTTATAAGTGGCATTAAAAAATTGATTTATTTCATGGTTGTGTAAAAATCATTTCAACTCTTGACTATCTTTCAGTTGATAGATTTGTGTAACGACTAATTAGCCATCAGTTGAAAGTAGTTAACACAGATAAGGGGGACACGCATTAAAATTGCCTTTCGTTTGAGTGGATTTAGTCATTTGTTTTGGGATTGGGTATAATGGCGACACTTCATTCTTCTCCCCATATTTATCTGCCAAAGAAAAACCCATGTTGACGATAAAACGAAACTCGTGTACAATGCATTATTTGTTGAAAAAAATTGTTTCACTCAAAACAATGTCAGGATATACAATCGAAAGTTTTCTCAACTATCTTGTCTTGTACATTTTAAACATGGAGATAAAAGTTAGTTAAAAATGCGATATTCATGAAATTTCAAACTGCTATAGTTTAAAATCCTTTTTCGACGAAAACCTGAATGCAAATCAGTTCAACTTTTGAATTTTCTATGGTGAAGTTTGTATAAATGGTATAATTGTATAATCAAGATATGTCTTGATTTATATAGTATATAGCATATCAAGAAGGTGAATTTTTTTATTGAAATTCGGATGGATATCAGTGCATATTTCAAGATTCGATAAATCATTCCAATTATTAATTGATTATAAATTTAATCTGTTAATTTCGATTCACATGATTTAAGTCATATTTTACATCTTGTGCTTTAATTTTTATCACCTCATAGTCAGGAATTATGTTTGAAATTTATGTCAAACACCTGGAATTCCCTATCCACATAAGGAAATTTTATTAAAATTAAACACAAAAAAGCACTTTCTTTCAAATTTTCTAGAAAAATTATCCGACTCTTTGACAAATATTGTGATAATTAGTCGTGGGAGGGTCTTTGAAAATGTCAAGGTAAATCCTTGAAATATGCGCTTACTGCTTGACTTATTTTCCGCCAAACCCTGAATATATATGAATATTTATTAAAATTCTAGTTAACTTTTATTTTTATTTGAAAACTGAGCAGAATATTGATACTCTCTTAGCGAATCAACGTCATCAAGCTTTATTAATTTAAGGAATTAGTTTTTTGTGCATATTTTTATTTTATAAAAATCAAAAATCCATGTTAAGAGTGTACCAGATGGAAGAGGATTGGAAAAACATATAACAGAGGGTGCAGCGCTTTTTAAAAATCTTTTCCCCCTTCACCCCATAAATTGTGTCTCAGTTGGCAAACTAAGCGAAATTTGAATGTCATTTATGATGCTAAATTGATTATATAACGAATATTAAAACGTGAACTATTGAGAACACACACTTTGACTGTTGCACTTTTTGAAAGCATGTTATAATTCAAATTGAAGGGAAGTATACCCCCATCGTGTGTGATATGCTACACAAATATGCGTTATCCCCCATCTTCGTTATTTCAAGGGTGATTTTTTTTAGTTGTTGTTGTTACTCATTTTATTGGATGTGAAACTCTTTTTAACATTGTCAGTCAGGGTTTAGCTCATCTTCTCCCCCTCATCTTGCCATTGAGAGTTTGATATAGTAGGGTGGGGTGGCTCAATCGCAAAACTCCATTTTCTCACTTTGCATTCAATCTTAATTAAATTCCTTACATTTCAGGTTCACGAGTTATGCGACAACTTCTGTCATCGGTACATAAGTTGCCTAAAAGGCAAAATGCCCATAGACTTGGTGATTGACGAGAGGGATGGCAAAGGCTCGGACCTGGGTGACAGCAATAATAACACCGGGGGTCGGGCCCAAAGTGCTGATACGGGTAGCCATACGGACAATGCCAGCACGCCAGATCAGGTAAGACAGGGTTTTCGTGCCTTTTTTTTATCATTTTGAGGTCAAGAAATTGATGCTTTCATGCACGCAATCTTTCGAGACATACACGCAAAAAATTCATGTATAAATGTGGTTCTGATGACTTGCCAGAATTATACTTGATATAAAGTCACTATCCGAGAAACATCTCAAGGAACATCTCTAGAATTATTCATCTATTTTGCATAAAATACATGAACTTTAGCAAAAAAAATATTTGAAAATATACCAGATTCAGTCTTTGATAATGAAAAATTGCTTTTATGCAATTTTGTAAAATTATTA
The DNA here is from genome assembly GCA_034698625.1 of Julus scanicus. Taxonomy (NCBI): domain Eukaryota; kingdom Metazoa; phylum Arthropoda; class Diplopoda; order Julida; family Julidae; genus Julus; species Julus scanicus. The sequence continues at coordinate 11,151 of JAQGBW010000150.1, read as the reverse complement.
TTATGTAATGCTGTTTTATTACGTAATACTGTTAAATTTATTCCTCTTAAATACTTGTTTTAGTCACGTGGGTTATGTAACATTGAATTTATGACATTAATCATTGGGACAATCATGGGCGTCTGAAAAGTAATTGTTAAATCATGTTTAGAGAACATAAGTCACGTTTCTTTGGTCACACTTTTTATTTTTATGTAAATATAAGTCTTCTCAAGGTTGTACCTTATAAAATACGCAGTTTCACATTATATAATAACAATTGGACCCTGTATAATATGGTTTTATGTCCATATATTACCATACATATACTTATGGGTATATTAATATACACTGCATGTATATATATATATGTGTGCCCTAGTAAGTCATTGTTGAACCATGTTTAGAGGACCTAAGTCACGTTTCTTTGGTCACACTTTTTTATGTATAGGTCTCAAAGTTAACAATTGGACCCTTAATAATATGGTATTTAAATTCATACAATGCATACATGGGCATATTCAATATAAATTACGTGTATGTGCTCTAGTAATATTTGAAAAAATAATCCAAGTTGAAGTTTTCTCTCCTGTACATGGACATGTAAAAATACCAGGTATAATTTTTTGACATATATGGACCTATATAATATTTCAACCATGGTTTCCTCATTATTTACGCTATAGTTGCGTGTCCAAAACAAATCTGTTTATATAGTTATTCAAATCATAATATTAAAAAGCAGAAATGTTTGGACATGATGATCACGCTTTAAAAGCGTTTTAATTAATGTGAAAATCGCTTAGTTCCAATCCGATGGAATTTTGTATTATTTTTTTATGTGTTTTGGTTCATGTTTTGCAGAAGGCAAATTGTATACTAGTCACGCAAAACGTGGAAAATTTCGTAAAAATACATGTATGTTTCAGCTGTAATAGGACTACTTGTGATTCAAAAAACCACATGGTTTTTTTTTTCTTGAAAACTAGAAATGTCCAGCCTACATTTATGTGCCAAGTGTTTACTTTTTTGTTACCCTCTGTGGACTATGGCCAGTTAACGTCGTTTTTTTTTTAGTATTTGAGGCCATTTGTCATTAATTGCTAATTGAAGTTAATTTTTATGTTTCAAATTTCGTGTTTTTCCTCCCCATGCATGTCAGTTTTCAGCCAAAATTGCTTTCGAGTCTTGTGAAGCCAACTTTTATTCAAAATTCAACTTAATGAAACAACACTTATTACTTGTAATCCAAAGATTAGAGATAATTTTGACCATTAGCGATTTTTTTTTTGGTTGTGCAGATGCGAGTACGTGTTGTGATTACGAAAATGCAAACGTGATTATATTAAATACGGGTTTGGATGCTAAACTAAATGGTATAGAGGCAATGAAATCCACTTAATTTATTCAGCGTGTTGTTTTTATTTTTCATTTTAATGATAACATTAATAAGTGAATGTTTTTTAACTCTTACTAAAGTTTTATCTTCTCTCCCGAACTCCCTCTAATGGCTTATCTCTACTTTTTAACATTGAGGGTGGTGCTGGCAATGGGGTCAACAACGAAACCACCAGTTTCAAAAATGGGGGGGACAAAAAAAACCCTGGTTCAACGAAACTGCCCAGTGTTATGGAAATTTTGCAAAGGGAGATTTTGATTATGGTGGCTGGTGTAAACGCCATCTAGCCTCACGGTTTCAAAACAACTTTTCCCATTTTTCCAACCTTGTATTCAAAACTCAATAATTGTAGAAAAATCAGAGAAATTATTATACAATATTTCATCAATTTTAAGAGGCACAGTGCCACTAATAGAAAAAAAGCTTTGGATCTATGAAAAAAATAATTACTTAAAATATATAGATCTACACGAGCAACATCGTTGACCTTATGTATCCAGATACACGGTTTTTTGTGACATGTTTTCTTGTGAATGAGACAACGATGTTTCCAAGTAGCTGGATGCATGTTTCCATATGCAGGAGACAACGATGTTTCCTACATTATGGTGGAGGCATATGTAAAAGACAAAGATGTTTCCAAGTTGCTAGATGCACGTTTCCATATGCAGGAGACAACGATGTTTCCAAGTCGCTGGATGCATGTTTCCATTTGTAGACGACAAAGATGTTTCCAAGTCAGTGGATGCATGTTTCCATATGCAGCAGACAACGATGTTTCCAAGTTGCTGGATACATGTTTCCATTTGTAGGGGCAACTATGTTTCCAAATAGCTGGATGCATGTTTCCATATGTCGGAGACAATGTTTCCAAGTAGCTGGATGCATGTATCCGGTAATTATCGCCTGAACTGTATGTACCCGCGATTCTAAGACGCACAACGTTGCTTCTGTGGGGTAAAGTGCGTCTTATAATTGATGAAATATGGTATATTAAGATAAAAACATTTCCAATCTTCTGATTATATGTTCCAAATACGCCGTTTATATACCTGTAATTGTAAGTACTGTGAAATTCAGTTTTGGAAACTTTTGTTCAAAATATTCTTTGGGTTTTAGAGTATATAAAAAAGTGGAGATAATGTTAAACATGGATTCCAGCTTTTCCAGTTTCGTCTCACATGTAATGGTCAATATAGGTTTTATTTACTGCTTTCCAATATCTCGATCTTTGCCATTGGCGCCTTTCTTGATCTCATCTTTCGTTTGGACACTTTAATACATAAGGGGGTTGTTAAGACTAGTTAAACACGTTAAAAGCGCTAAAACCGCGTCATAAATCTGCTTCTCCGTTCTACGAAGTGCCCTATTAAAGCGTAATAATGTTGATATTGCACGAAGGGAATAATATTGGTATAGGCGATGATAAAACGCCCTAATCATTTGGCTATAAATGCAGTCAAGGAGCTCTGCTGCTGATTTATGAAATACACAATCAGTTTTTCTATGCTTTGGAAAAAAAAAAACTTACCCTATAGCTCTGAAAACTGGGATGTAATTGACGGAACTGCCCTTTTCAAGGACCTGCGTGAACTGTAGACAAATTCGTATTTGTTTTCAGCCATAAATCTCAGACAGTGGTCACATTTCCTATACTGGTGGACTAGCTACACGGTGAGTCGTAAAAAAGTAGAACCCAATAAAAAAATCATAACTTGGTGAAAAATGCTTCGATTTAAATGAAATTTGGCACTTACATAGAACAATAGTGTAGGAACAGAAATGGATTATAAAATGTGGTGAACATGTTCTCCGGTGGCCTTTACACAAGCCGGGAGTCTAACGCGCCGATCTTTGATTGATGAATCGATTAGACGCTGGTCGTATTTAATCCAAGTTTTCTTAATTCGTAGTTTCGAGTCTTCGATATTATTAATCTTAGATTTGTAAATATTTCCCGGAGAACTCCCCAAATTTTGTAGTCCACTGGATTCGAGTCCGGACTGTTAGGTGGCCAGGGGTTGGTGTTCGATGAACTGTGGCGTTTCCGGTTGCAGCAGTTCAACTGTTTATCGAGCACAGTTTTGTTAAAAAATGAAAATATCCGAGGTTTGTCCCATGTTCGAAACTTTTTATTTTGTTCCTACACTATTGTTCTATGTAAGTGCCAACTTTTATTTAAATCGAAGCATTTTTCACGAAGGTGTTTATTTTTTTTTTTAATTGGGTTCTACTTTTTTATGACTCAGTGTGTTTAGGGCACATTTGCCTCGATTCCAGGTATTCAGTGTGCCGTTACAATTTCGTACCTCGTTTAGTGTGCCGTGAATTCAAAAAAGTTCCCTAAAGCAGAATGATCATAATGTCTGACAAGAAAATTAACTCGTAATATTTGAAACAAACCGTAAATATAAAGCTGGAGTATCTATAATTAAAGTTCAATTTTGGCCAAGTATATTCAGCTAAATATTATTATTATGTTAACCACACGATGTCCATTTATACAACAGGATTATTGGCAACTAAAATGGGTGGAATATAACTAAGCCCAAGTTTTTTAATTACTTTTAATGACTATCCAATTCTAACCACTCCTGCACCCTCGGGTATACGTGAACATGGTGGTTAAAACAACAAACCAGGTCAACTGGGAATTTCTAACTGCATATTGATAGCACATTGGCGAAGTAAGATTTTCTCACACAAAAAAATTGGTCTTCGTAATGGATTTTAGAAGTTCATTTGCAAAAACTCCAAGATTTGATGTTTTTATGCCAAAGTTTGTGGTTATACCTCACCTCGATTATCCCCCCCTGACCAGTGTTGTTGCACACGTACAAATTCAAGATCCACTGGACAAAACGCTACTGAAGCCTACAATAGAGGGGGAAAACTGGCAGCTTAGGGCCATATCAGGCGGCCATGTTTTCTCCCCAGGTGAATCCAAGATGGCGGCCTCACCTTTAGAACCTGTTTGGCACGGCTGTACTTGCTGACCCCTCATCTCGTTGTCTGTAAAATCTAGTATCTAGTTTGCTGCTATTTGACTAAACAGACTATTTTCTAACATCCTTTCAATTTACCCCTATTTTTATTCAAAAAAAAAAAAAAATGGCTGAATGTGTATAGGGAATAGTTCACTGGTTGCAGTTTTCTCCTCCCCATATTAATCCTTTGCTAAACCATGGAAGGGTAGGGCAGTGTAAAATTCATGTACAAAGAGGAGATTCGTCTTATCCCTCACGTATAATGGTGCAGTTTTGCTCTTTATGCTAACACCCTTTATGGCGGCCATTTTGTTCTTTGCTAGGAATCAAGACACACACAATGCTTTAGTTTTTAAATTAAAAATTTAACAAACAGTTTTTTGGAAATCATTTTCATGTATACATCAGTACAGTATACATGTTGTTTTCTTTTGCTAATAAGAGTGACCAGAGTCCTCCTCTACCTCCTTTTCCTTAAGGAGGGAACAAAACAGGTGTTTACTATAGTGTTCTGGGAATGGCGTATAAAATCGTGTAGACTGCTATTAAAACACTACTATCCAATCCAAACTCTTGGATTCTCAGTATTTTAATGCGGTTGTTTTAAGTTCCCACATGATGGACCTCTAACCATTAAGCTCCTTGCAAATGCCATATGCTATTTGTTGTTTTCTGTAACAGAAACGCCTTCAGTTTTTTTTTTTTTTTTTTCAACAACTTTTTTATGAGTCATTAAAATTAATGTGAAGGCGCTCATTCAGGGAAGTACTTAAATTTGATCATAAATTTGCTGAGATATACAATAATTGTGACTATATTCTGATTATGAAACTCCAATATGGCGTCTTCCATAGTCTTCATATTTTCTAAAAAAATCTGTGAACATAACTTAAATATCGAGTGTTCCCACGTATTTATTATATTTTCTGAATAGTTTTTGAATATAACTCCAATATGGCGTCTTCCATACAGTTTTTGAATACAACTCCAATATGGCGTCTTCCTTAGTATTCATATTTTGCTAAACAGTTTTGAATACAACTTCAATATGGCGACTGCTCTCGTATTTACATTTTCTGAATAGTTTTGAATTCAACTCCAATATGGCGTCTTCCCTAGTAGTATTCAGTTTTTTCTGAATATTTTTGTGGATTATAACTCCAATATGGCGTTTTCTCTAGTGTTCATATTTCGTGAATATAACTCCAATATGGCGTCTTCTATCTTGTTCATATTTTCTGGTTATTTATTGAATATATCTCCAACATGCCGTCTTCCCTAGTGTTCATATTTTCTGAATATATTACTCCAATATGGCGTCTTCCTTCGTCTTCATATTTTCTGAATATTTTGTAAATATCTTCATCATAAACTCCTTTCTAAGTCCCGGTTAACTTCTAACAATTACTGACTCTGGCTGAAACTATAATTTATATCCTTTATAAACGTACATATTTTAGTATATTTAAATTCGTCCTTATAATTCCAAGTTTTTCTTTTTATAAATCAGGTTTTATCATATATTCCCTCGGCGATGACAATCATTTTGTTCTCGTGCTATATCATTAATACGTGCAAACTATATAATTTCATAGTGAAATGTATAATTACGTCTTCCTGATTATTCGTGAGAACACGTTTTCACATTTATATTTCATAATGCTATTAATTTCAAAATGTCAAAAAAACCGAATTATATATTTGATAAAAACAAGCATCGATACACACACTGCTGTTTACAAAACTCCACTTTATATATCTTCCGTGTTTTAAAAAATACAAACTAATCTATATGCAAAAATTGACAGCTCGCAATTTGTAATTATATATCTAGGGGTCTCACCGAATAACTGTAATTGTCACTTGCCAAAATATTCGTTATTGATGTCGTATAAGATCCGTGGATCACTCACTGCTCACTACCTACAAATTAGGAAATACAAGCGACACCATTAATAACATTTATATTTAATTAAAAATGTGAGAACTTTGATAGACGTTTTATGGGGGATGAAATTTCTAGGCTTTTCCATACACTAATTATCGACATGCATGCACTCATTTGGAGACCAGAAACTCATTAAACATTCAATCAGCCTTTAATATTATACTCAATTTTTAAATAGACAGCTTATCGAAACTTTTGTTTGGAAAATTTCATCTTCTTCTATTACAAAACCGATAAAAAACAATGTAATTTGCGAAATTTTGCTTGGAGAGTATTAAAATTTTGCAAAAGTATGTTTGAAAAATTGGGTCATTTCGGTAATCTAACAACTCAGAATTGATTCAAGATTTCCTTGGGGAAAATTGTTGAACCTTGAAATATTTAAAATAATGTTGCATCATCTCGAAAGGGGGCATTCATAAAGGACGTGCTCAAGAGGGGGAAGGGAGGGGGGGGGGGTTACTGGCATGTAGACACCATGTTTACAGGGGGAGGGGAGGGGGAAAGCCATTATGGACGCCCACTAATGATGGTATTTTTAAGTTTTTGAATTTTCTGTTTGAGTTGGTCAGTGAAAAGGGAAATTGACACTTGAAGAAATGTGTCCCCAGTCCCAAATATACTGTACTTGAACTTTTAAAACCTCGGGAAAGTCGGGAATTATGCCTAAATTTATGTTAAACACTAATTTAATGTTGGAATTTCTCTTCGAGATCAGGAAATTTCCGGTAATCAGATAAATATTTAAAAATGTCGTGGATGGTGATTGGAAATTTATAGGATGGGCCCTTGTATATTCCAACACATTTTCTGGACACCCTACTATTAAAAACAGAATTGTAAATATGGCTGTTAATTAGCTGTCCAAACTTTTGTCCTCTTTGACAGTGACAACAACACTATAAAAAAAAGCACGTGGGGCCGTGTAAACTAGGTCGTGTTTGTATCAAGAGCTGATAGGTGGTCTTTCCAAGAGGAAGAGGAAAGGGCCTAGGGGCGTCCATAAAGTCATCGTGCTACGATTTTGTCCAGAACATTTTTCACTCGCCCTTATATACGTGTGTGCCTTAATGGCTTTCCTCGGTTGGTTTTGCGGTGGGAATGAGACACTTGAATTGGTCCTCCTAAGATAAGGATAAAAATAGCAAAGGTGACAAGTCAAGGTTCACTAAATCTCAGCTTGTTTTATAAAGGGGTTGGTTCCCTCAGGGCCCCTTTCATCGCTGGTAGCGTCTCTTGCCTGCTTTTGTGTCTTGTAATGGCCCTGGAATGCTTGTAGCCAGGTAATGGCCCCACTTGTTCCGTTGTCCTCTTCTGTCCTTTTTTCGGCCACCTGAGGGGCTGTCCTTTTGCTCATGAATAAAACGATGTCCCTAGGAACAAAAAAAGAAACCGAGGGGGTATCTAAGAGGGAGGCGAAATAAAGAGCAGCGCCACCTAAGAATAGGGTATTAATGCCATTCAGGTGGGCCCTATGCACATGTGGGGATCAGGGTCTCAAACTACTACACCCTCGACTGTGATTTAATTTTTATATAAAAGCGGATTTAGTAACTTCGACTTCTCTAAACCACCTTAGGGGTCATTCAAAAAGGACGTCATGAAATTACTTCCAAAATTGACCTGTCCACATGCCCTGTTGAAAAAAATAGTAGAGATTTCCATTGTTTTTTATTGTTATTTGGAACGTTTTCTATTGGAATCGATAGAAAATTTCTATTAGTTTCAATTGTTTGTTATGGTTTTCTATTGTTCAGTCAATACAGCTAAACCATAGAAGTCAATACATGAACCATAGAAGTCAATACATGAACCATAGAAGTCAATACATGAACCATAGAAGTCAAGACATGAACCATAGAAGTCAATACATGAACCATAGAAGTCAAGACATGAACCATAGAAAACAATTAAAATCAATAAAGTGTGTACAAATTGTGCAATATTTTATTTAACAATAGAAACCAATAGAAATCTCTATTGGTTTCTATTGTTTTTTTCACCAGGGTGGTGTCCATTTTTTTTAGCCCAGACTCTTCTCCCCCTCCCTCATTTTTGTTGAGTGTCCAGAAAATGTAGTTAACGGAAATGTCCTCACTCCGAAGGGAAATTTCAGCATAAAATTAGTGTTTAACACAAATTTAAGCATAATTCCCGATTTTCCAGGTATTTTAAAAATTCAAGTTCATTTTGGACTGGGTACACATTTCTTCCGGTGTCCATTTCCCCTTTTCACTGACCTTTAAAAACTTAATAAAAACAAAAATTTCAAAAACTGAAAAAAAAAACATCATTAGTGGACGTCCATAATGGCTTCTCCCCCTCCCCCTGTCAACATGCCAGCAGACCCCCTACCCCCTCTTGAGGGCGTCCTTTTTGAATGGCCCCATGAAAAAGTGCATATTGCAGTGAACAACCACCAACAAGAAAACTATAGCATTCTTCCCAGGAGAACATGTATTGTTCCTGAATCCTAATTGGTGTAGAGCATCCTAAACCGTGATAAGCCCTAGGATGACCATGGCTAACTAGCTGTCCGAGGGTGTGTTGATCATCTAAGCCAATGAGTAAGATTTCTTTTGAAAAAAGTGATTTATTGCTCTTTTTTTGAGCGGGTTTTATTAGCTGTAAAACAGCTATAAATCACAATCTGGTTTTTACTGTTGTTTTGAGAAATTCCTGGAAGCAAAATTTGACATCACACCATGTCATGTGGTTTTGGAAACATCGTAGCAACCATTACATCATTCTGGAAGAACATTGGTGTTTTACATCAACTGCTATTCCAGAAATCTGGCTCCCTATTCTGGATACTTGAATAATGTTTGACTGACCCCTTATATAACCATGTTTATCAATCGGATGTTGAAAATATTTAATTTAAACAACGTTTTATATTCAACAACAGATTTTTGTAGCTGTTTGCAGATGAATTATTGAAAATTCAAGTAGATGATACCATTATTTTTTTCTCCTAATAATTTCTTTTTATTTCATAAAATTTATCACAAAATTGCACGCATTTCTAATATGGTGCGAAGAAAATTTGCAATTTAAGTCTCTAAAATGGAGTTTGATTATGTTATAAGTTTGATTTCACGACTTCCTTATATTCACTGTGTAATTTTTTCCTCAAATTTTTTTAGCAGAAATATGGTGAAATATTTCATAAAAATTACTCCACAAAATTCATGAATTTCCAATTTACATGGTGTTTGTTAGTGTTGTCAGCTTACTATACATAGTACTTTATATCCCTGACCAAGATCGTATGTCATCACATTTTTGAAGGTGGGGGAAAGAGGGGATAAAGTCCAGAATCTTGGGGTGGACTATTACTTAAGAAATCACAGAAAAACAGCATTTTTAGCTTAAAAATCATACTTTTAATGCAAAAAATTGCGTTTCTCGAGCAGAAAAGTCGACATTTTTAATGAAAAAGTGTAATTCCTCATTCATATTTTGTTGATAAAATTTCTCAGATTTTGGGGGGATCTGTCCCCAATATCCCCCCAAATATATAATCTGCCTTTCCATCGGGTGTGCCTCGATAATTTGAGACTTACTTTGATTGGTGCGCATTAATGACTCTTGAATATTTCCAATTACGTAATCCCATCGTTTCAATAGTCCTCTTTGTTTTTTTCCACACAAAGCACATCGCTCATCGTCCAAGAACTTGAAAAGTCAACGCGCTAAATTTGATAAGGAGAAGTTGAAAGGTCACGATTAATGTTCATTTCGTGTATACCGTTACCAAAATGATGTCCTAATCCCGATTTGACCATTTTTTTTTTAAAACTGGAGGTTGTTGGTCCCTCATTTGCTATGTTAATGGTGTGGCATTTCCGACTGGCTAAAATGTTTAACACCCCCCTCATGAGGTTCCAAGGGGCCAAGCGTGGCCATTTTCCCGTCATCTGGCCAGCAGTGGCCTAAGGTCCTCCTTAGGCTTGTCACAATTTGAATGCAACGCATGATGAATTGCTGCCCTTAGGTGTTAGCCACGACCCCCAATCCCTCTCTGTCCCTCTTTTTGGCCCTTCTTTTTTTGCATTTTTCTTTGACAACACGTTTTCCCTATCTCTGCTATCCCCCCTCCATCTTTGCAAACTACCTGTATGATGCCTAATTCAGCCCCATCACAATCCGTATTATCGTCATTTTGCTTTTCATCCAGTGTACAATATATGGAAAAAAGGTTTTTGTAGTTGGGTCTCTGCACCCTCGTCTGCGTTTCTTAACCCGCGGTGAACTTTCTAGTTAGTGAGGATTAAACGCAAGGTCCTTTTGGAGAGCAGGGCCTAAAACCAAAAATAAATTCCCCTTTCAATGGCGGCCATTGTGGCGTAAAAAAGCCTTCTTAAATTGTTATCGTTTACATAATGGCGGCTGTGTCAGCCTAAATATCTCGCCTATAATACACTCTGTTTTCATAACGTTTGAATTCATAATTCTCAATTCAGGGTTAACTCGATAGAAAATTGAGCTTTTTACGAGTCAAGTTGTAGGGATGAATTAAACTTGGTTTTTTATATTCTTCCCGCTTATCTAAACAAGATTTAAATTTATTACCCATGCACCCGTGATTCACGAATGTGAAGGGAGAGCAGATGTCCAGTCCAGTGTACTATGTCCACTGATGCTGAAATTTGCGGAAAATTTGTTTCATGCTATGCCTGGCTAAACTTGGTAATTTACCATTATATTGAATCAAAATCAACAGGAAAGATTAACTTTAATTACATATGCCGTGTTTGACTACACTGAAAACTCAAAATGTGCAAAAAAGCACACCAAAATGTGTAAAAAAGTTGCGCACACATAAATGTGTAAAA